>KZ826362.1:0-293221 GCA_003184635.1 Aspergillus sclerotiicarbonarius CBS 121057 | reverse complement strand
CCCCCCCCCCTTAGACCAACATTAGTACTTCAGAGAGCGAGGCCCACCTTCGTAAATTGCGGGAATAAACAAGCTAAATTTGTTTACTCGGAGATTTTGAAGTGCTGCTATTGGTGCTCGAGAGTATGAACATGGTTTAGTATTAGTAGTTGGGGGACTATACAAGAAAAGATCAATCCAATGGATGGGGCCGGGAAAATGACGGATAAGCTGAAGCTGAAGCTGGTACGGGGACGGGGAGATGAGATTTAGTCGTATATAGTTTATATTTGAGCCATATGGCTGGATGGATGGTACGTATTGCTGCAGGGTGATGGGCGAGTTTTCTTTGGGAAATTATATTGTTTTAATCATGAGGGAAAGAAAGTTGATGATTGGGTTGGCTTTTATGTTATGGAGATGTCGGTAGTTCGGGACTACGTCTTTTTTTTTTTTTAAATCATTCTCGTAACTATCCTTGGCACATGATGCTGATACATCAGTAACTCAAACCAGGGCTAATAAAATCCTGCATGCACTCAGGTCAATCCTACATTCATTCATTAACTCCCCCGGGGGGCACCGACAGCAAAAGGCATGAGGAGAGGTATACGTATTTATCAGAACGTCTTCCCCTGATACAAGAAATCCTTGATCTTCGCGAGCCCCTCCTGATCACCTTCAACCGTGTCCATCCGACTTTTCTCCACCCATCCTCGAGTATATCCACCCCCGAAATCAACAACCCAGGCGTTCTTCTCATCGTCGATCAAGACATTGTCCGCCTTCACATACCCCCAAATAATACCAGCTTCGTGCAAGAAATCCAAGGTGTTTGTCACCTGAGTATCCCATCGTTTCCGCAGATCGAATGAGGTCGCGGGTTCCAATGCACAATGTAGGGTTCGATAGCCGCATTGCACCCAGGTTAATAGAATGCCAGTGATACGAGACTCTTGCTCCTCGTCTTGAACAACGCCAACCAAGCGGGGGACGTGAATGTGATCACTGAGTCCTAGAGTCTCGATTTGCTTATACACTCCCAGTTCGCGGATGGCAGCCTTTCTGTCACCGGATTCAAGCCGCTTAAGAAAACATGTGGTACCGACAGCAATAACTTTATTTGGCGACCGAGAATAAAGCTCATTGTAATCGGTGCCGGGGATTTGGATGTCTTCTGGCCTCACTTTGCACCAGTTGGGGTGTAATGCGAGATCACCCGGATCCAGACCATTTGGCCGCGACTGGCTCGGAACAATGTAATTGAGGCGCGGTTCCAGATGTTCATGGGTAACAAAGAGGACATATCGATAGATTTGGGGGCTGAGGTAATCCCGAAGCGTGAAATGATTGGAATCCGACGGGCTCGGGTCAATGTCAGCGAAAATGGGAAGAAAGGGACTTAACGCCCAGGCGTAAAGATCTTCCTCTGCTTCATAAGCAAGGCTGTAGTCCTCGTCATCACAGATCGCATCCATAAATTTCATGTAGGTTTGCAGAGACGACGGAGAATGGCTGAAATTCGCAGGGGCTAACTCTATCTCGAAACATTTGCCTTTGCTGATAACAGTGATTTGGGCGGTTTTGTCATGCTGATGATAAAGAAACTCTCTGAGAGACCAAGCAGAGTCCTGGTACGACATCTTCTAGGTGGATAGCAGTTCCAGGCCAAACAATTATGAGGTCTGAAATTAGAGTAAATAGAAGGATGGTCTGTCATTCAGGGTATCCAAAAAGCAGTGCAGCATTGTCAGTTCAGTTACGTTGATCGGAAGTTGTTACACAATCAAGTGAATGGCAAGCTCCGGGTTTGGACGGTGCCATCATAATGATCGCAGGACAATTTCCAGCTGAAGCACGGACTTATCTAAATCGGATTATCCCGTCATTTGCTCTGCAGCAACAAGGAGTGTTCACTGCCTGTGTCATTAATTTCTTGAACATGTGGTCTGGGAAATGCCATTCTGCATTGACGTCAGATGTGAGCGCATGTTTAAAGTAAAGTAGATCATTCAACATGCTATGTACGATGTCGAGCATGCCAGGCACTGTATCTACCCTTAATTCGGAAGATTGACTGCAGTAGGAATGCCAGGGGGTTGTGAGCCTCTTGGCTTGGGTGCAGAAAAGATGTAGGCTAAAGCGCTCCTCGAGATGTTGAGCAAACAATTCATGGAGAGAAAATTCGACACCTGAAACCACCGCGACTCGAGCCCAATATTATGGTGAGCTATACTATTAACCATAAATGGTGTTCCCCGAGGCGGCCTCAAATCCTCGGCGAACAACATGAAACAGGCCGTCTAGACGGGATCCGAGGACCATAACGGTGACATCCGAGATTGCACCCAGAACTCCAGGCTGAACATATGCGGTCGGCTGGAACCTCGGTCTGTCCACTCTTCACAAGATGTCAGTTCCACCCCGGATGGTTGATGAGGGGGAAAGCACAGACAGGATCACCGCCTCACTAACCTCTCCAGTCCCCTATGATTCCGTTGGGAAGCCTGGGACTGCTGGGAGCCATCCTTCGAGAACGCTGACTGGGTCGAGGGCGAGATTAGCAGTGGCCCTTCAGGGCCAAACCCGCCGAAAGGATCTGAGCAAATGATTCGCGATGGTGGGGGCGCCGATTGTTAGCGGGCGCAGGCGAGGAACGAAAGCGGCGGGCGTCGGACAGCGCGGCCTCCGATTCGATCAGGGAAGGGAATTCCATCGTTTCCGTTCCCCAGACACACACATGGCCATGGTCTGATCTTCAACGTGGCCGCTGCACAGGCACCGTCGTTCTGCTGCCTCCGGCCTGGTCTCCATCTGCCAGGGGTAAATTGCTATGTATAACCTGCGCCATCCTTAAAACCGCTTACTATATCTCCTCTGCGTCCCCACTCGCCCTCCCTTACGGCTTACACACGCGCCTCGATTACTAGTCTGCCTGGACTGCCTCCCCCGTTCCCAATCGATACCTGCTCTCGTTCACTCTCGTCCACTCTCGTCCACCTGACGCCTTCGTCTCGAGTCGACTTCCCCACGCGCCCCATTGGATTGTCGCGGAGATGGGCCTGCGATAATTCGCACCTTTACGCGCTCGACTTTCCACTTCGATTCTCCCGCCTGGTCCTGCCTTCTTTCCCACTCCCGTAGCATCCGCTTCATCTCAAAACTCCTCGCTATCGCCAGTGTTACGGAATGTGCACTGGCCATGGAATCGCTCGTCTATGAGAACTCGCCGTTGGCGGACTACCTCCAGGGTGAGTGTGCGCCCCCATCCAAGCCGCTGAGGAACGATGGGGTCTTATCTGGTGATATGTCAGGGGAAGGCGAACACGACCCAAATTGGCCGATAAAGGAGGCCGACCATAGCGATGATTTCTCCGATTCTACGGCCGCCGATTTTGCCCCACGAGGGGTCTCCAAATTCCAGGAACGTATTCGGAATAAACTCCCCAAACCCCTGGAACGGAAAGTCTCGCGGCAGAGGGCAGCTTTGGGACGACTCTATGACGCCTGCACGGTATGTTCTCATGCAGCCTATACCCCGTTACAGAACAAATATTAATCGATTCGTTCAATGCAGTCGGCACTGAATTCGCGCATCGGACGAAGCGACAACGAGAGATTCCTGGAACAGTTCGGCTATGTCATCGTTGCCTCTCAGCTGCTGAACGAGCACAGCGCGCCCTCCTATACGTCAGCCGCAGATGTCATGTCCACGGCCCTCCCAGCAGACCTTCCATCGATCTCCACAACATTTGGTATACAAGGGGCTGTTGTCACGGCTTCCACGTCTTTCTCCATCGCCTGGTTGCTGCACTGGAGCCGGTCGCGAACATCGTCGGGTCTCAATCCTCGGAAGGTCGGGGTTCTATTAGTTCTCGTGCCGGTCATTGGGGTTTTGTTCTATGCTTTCGCCAAGCGACAATGGCTAAAGTATTTACGCCATCAATCTGTCGATGCCGCCGTGACATTCATTGGCAACGCTCAAGGGTTCGACTCTGCCGCCTCTGCATCAGTTGTGTTTATCCAGGAAGTTGAGCTGGTCTCAAGAGGCTACCGCATGTACGTTCTCTTTGCTGTCATGTCGTGCTTCGGAATTACTAATCATGGAGTAGAAGCACACCTTTGCCCCCAATCAGCAGACTCGAAGACCAGACGCAAACGCGACGATGCCTGAGACTGCGCCGGACCGTGTCGGAATCTTTTTATCTCATGCTGGGCCGGTATCTTCGAGCACAGCATATCCTACGGCCACTTACCGACAACACAAACCTCGCCAGATACTACGATATCTACGACATATCAGAGGAGGAGCTTGCCGAGGCCGAGTTAGCATTCCGTGAACGAGCCACCGAGGATCAATACTCCCTACGCGCCCTTCGCACACTTTTCGGAAGACTCTACATCGTGAGAAAGAGTATCCTCTGCTGCCTTCTAGCTCTCGGGGCCGATGGCGGCGGGTCCGACATTGCAAGATGGACGGCGGCTGTTGAGCAGATGCGGGACCTGGCTCATGTGACGGGCGAGAACATCCATAAGATGACCAGTATCCTCAACGAGGACGATCGTAAGTGCCAAAAAGCCCCACGGGTCTTTGTTAAAGCTAACCCATTTACTCCAGGTGAGGCTATCCCGCCTTCTCCGCTACCGACCGCTTCGCCCAACAAGGACAATCTCCGTGCGCAATACCGAAGGATCAATTCACTTTCCCAGGGGGTCCGTGCCCTTCACGCAAAGATGCACATTCTCAGAGAGGCCTCCAGTTCCAATCTCGAGCGACCAGATGCTGGTGAGTTTGAGGCAAGCCTCATGCCCCAGTATGAGTCGATTGGGGTGGACATCAAAAGTCTTCTCCAGGAGTGGGAATCCGGCAAGAGTGCATTGATGAGTAGCCTGGATAAGCCTTCAAGCGCAGAACATTCACGGCCATCGAGCGTGATGAAATCCCCAATGTCGCCCACCCCCAGCCTTGGAGGGTCTACCGCGGTTGAGGGCAGCCCTGCCGACGCCCTGAAAGCTTTGAACGGGGAGAATTCCGATCCGAGCATTGTCCACACGCTGGATGATGAGGAAGAGATTTTTGAAGCGGTAGCTCTTCCGGCTCGGAACAAGAGAGCATCCCTAACCAGAGAGGAACGAATTGCGCGCGTCAAGGAAGATAGAGCACGACAAGCAGCTGCTCGAGAACGCACGGATGCCAATACGACCATGCTCAAGGAGCTTGAGATGGTGATCAAGCAACGGCCTCGTACAACAATAGCTGCGAAGCGTGTCACAAGCATTTAAACCGCCGGCATTCGATCCGCACCATCCCACCCCATCTCCTCCACTATCTCGATACCCAATTTTCCTCCTCTTCCTCTTCCTCTTCCTCCTCCACGCATACAATCACCTAAGCTTCGCTCTATCTTGAGCTGGAAGCAAACTCCTCAGCAAACCCTGCAGATTGATACCCACAAATGTATAGAGCGGACCGGTGTCAGCGGCGTTAAGGCATTCTATCCCAGCCTGGTTATTTTATTACCCCTGTCCCTTGGAGGACCACATGGTGGCTTACAATCGTTGATACTGTATACTATGTTTTTTTTCTTTGACTCACTTTCAGCTTGTTCTTCTGTATACTCACTACGCTTGCCTATGTTGGCAGCTGCCTCTTGATTTCGTTTGTCCTGTATACTCAGCCTTGTGTACATATCCTACATTCTAGCGTAATTGGCTTAAATTGAGACTTGTATTTAACTAAACTGACTTGTCTTGGAGCAACTGAGTCACTAATCAAGATTTGTAGTACATTGGTAAATTATGTCTGTGATGGACCATGGGTAGGATTAGCCAGCTTAGCACATACGTTTCCCAGGCGAAGCAAGGAAAGACATGAAGGCATGGGCTCCAATGCGAAAAGGAAACTTGAAGCGCTGCTCCTCAAATAGTTATGCTTCTAAATATAGACGAAGGTTTTTAGCATTAGTTCGATAAGGGGCTTAATGTACTCCGTACAGCATTTTCGCAGCTGTAATCATTATCTATAGCTTCCTGATGCAACTTGGAGTGATCCATTCAGTTGAATCCAGACCTGGTGACAATTTAGCGGAGTTGGTTAACGAGAAATAGTAAAGTGGCTCTTCTTCCTAATTATTTCCTTGCAGTAGCTTTTCTGCGCAGCATGATCGGGCCCATATTGGCCTCCTCTACTATCTATTCATGTGCGAGAAGGGGTCCGGCAGAATAAAAGCGGCAATTGGTTTAAGCAATCTTATCTGTAACCGGAACATGTACTCTAGGCACCATACAGGCCTCTCTTGACCTCTCAGCACATCTATCTATGCAACGTCACCCCGTCTCGTACGAACCTGCTGCAGTTTAATGAAAATGCTTCAGTTTCGTCACAACATCTCTCCAAAAGCATGTCGGTGATCATCAGTTCTGAAATCGTTGGATATGACAGCCTGATCCCCAGGACTATCGAACCCGAACGTGAAGGTACGGCAATGCCGGCTGGCCCATAAGCATGCTTGCTGACGATGAATACAAAATGCAAGATGAGGATTTGGAGGCCCTTATACCTTGGGTATTCCAGAAGGCCTCTATTTCGACAGAAGATTGCATACTAGATTGGCCAAGAGAAGAGAGCAACTTCCGGGACTTTTTTTCTTGCTTTTGTTCCTATGCTGCTGATTTAGATGAGCAAAACAGAGCAGGGGTCACAAGTGTGCTGCGAGCCAGTGAGATGATTACTCTTCCCAGGAGGAGCTGGAAGACGCCTCAAAGAGACCGGTTCAAACATTTGATACGATCACAGAGTACTATGCTGAAATTATTAATGAATACTATCTATCTGAATATTGAAGATGGCATTGAACAAGGTCCTACAGTGAGGTAAGTGGTCTCTCCTTGTAACCTGGATTCCTCCTTACTAACGGCCACAAAGCTTCCATAAAGCAGAACCAAGACAGAAATACGTGATTGGCGGTAAACGCTATGCTACTCAGATAGAAGGGGCTGTTACAGTCGATCTGCAAGAAGAACCTGTGCCTATATTATCGTTTACTGCAGTAAGTGGTGTGCTTCACAATGATAATTGCGTGGCCTTATCTTGTGGTTTACCATCTAACATGCTTAGTGGTTCGAAGGACAAACCTGGTCTGAATTTCTTGTAGAAACCTTCAGCGTTATGCTGGGGCAGCTTGCCAGAAATATTTCTTTACAGGACCGCAGCGCAGGCCGCAAGGACCAGGAGGTCTTCGTGGTTGGTTTTCACGGGCTTTATCTTCACATCGCCCATGGGCTTTTCCGAGCAGATACAATATCTCGGGTGCACTCAAAGGGTTGCTCTGACCATGAGGCTTTCGATTTGAGGTTTACACGGGGTTATAATCTATGTCTAAAGGAAGACTGGCTAGAAGCTATACGAGCTTTGGCAAGACTGCTCCGATATCTCCTTAGTGGGAAGGCGAAAGTCTGTGGCATAGAGGCTTTTTTACAGAAGAAGAGCTGATATTATTGGCCATGGGATGCATATTAATTCTTTCATCTCTTGTCTGTCTCATTATTATCATTGTCATTATTTCTTGCTATAGAACCGGGCTTGATTATTTAAATTTGGATATGCTACAGGCTCTTCACTCACATAGTTCTTATCACTGATGATCCTAATAACCATTCCTCTAAATCGTCTTGGTTCTGATATGGTAGGTTGCATTCATTCTCCAGGCAGCTTCCTTGTTCTCAGGCATCAATCGGAAAGTTCCCAGCCTCAGGCAGCTGCCTAGCCGCAAAGGGTGATATCAGCCTAAGGAATGACGCGACCCGAACGCGTGCCTCCCCACTAATGAAACCCTCGAACGCGAATTCGCCTGCACTTTCAAGTCCCTCAATAAATTCACCCCAACTGCAGACACGCGACTATCCTTTCTACGCTTTCAATTCCTCAGTTAGCTTCTACCATTCCCAACCTTTACGACCCCAGATTCACCCTCTAATCACCAGCTCTTATTGCAGATTCTGGTCTCTTCCTCCACCTCTCCTTCAACCAACTTGATAGCTTCTCACCGCATCTACACTTCATCACATCAAAAGTGAGCACCACAAAGCTACAATTCGTGTAGGGCGCATTCTAACTGCTACTCTAGTGTTGGAAGCTCGCCTAGAACAAGCCAGCCTTCTGAAGCGCGTGCGTATCCCTCAATTTCACAGAGAATATCCCCGCCCGGCTGCTAACATCGGATTCTTTAGGTCGTCGACGCCATCAAAGACCTTGTCCAGGACTGCAACTTCGACTGCAATGACTCCGGTATCTCACTTCAGGCCATGGACAACTCCCATGTCGCCCTCGTGTCCATGATGCTCAAGGCTGAGGGATTCTCCCCTTACCGTTGCGACCGTAACATTGCCCTCGGTATCAACCTGGTCTCCCTGACCAAGGTTCTGCGTGCTGCTCAGAACGAAGACATCCTCACTCTCAAGGCTGAGGACTCCCCCGATGCCGTCAACTTGATGTTCGAGAGTGCCGAGACGGACAGACTCAGTGAATACGATATCAAATTGATGGACATTGACCAGGAGCACTTGGCCATCCCAGAGACAGAGTACGCTGCTACGGTAGAGATGCCGTCGGCAGAGTTCCAGCGCATTTGCAGAGATCTGAACGCTCTCTCTGAGTCCGGTATGTTTATAATCCGGAACATTCGGTGCATCTTGCTAATTGGATCTCAGTTGTGATCGAGGCCACGAAGGAGGGCGTCAAGTTCTCCTGCCAGGGTGACATTGGCAGTGGCTCCGTCACTGTCCGCCAACACACCAACGTCGACAAGCCCGACCAGAACGTCTCTATTGCCCTCACCGAACCCGTCGCCCTCACCTTCTCCCTGAAATACCTCGTCAACTTCTGCAAGGCCACCAACCTGTCGGGCAAGGTCAGTCTCTGCCTGTCGCAGGAGGTGCCCCTGCTCGTTGAGTACGGCCTTGGTAGCGGCCATCTGAGATTCTACCTGGCTCCTAAGGTACGCTAAGTTCTAGTTCCGCGGTCTGAGAGATATTTACTAATGCATGTTTAGATCGGCGATGAGGAGTAAACGAACACAGAGGCAAGATCATAATGACGAAAGTGGGAGCAACATGGAGGCAACGATTTCTTTTTTTCTTTTCATCTTCAAATCTTCGGAAAATATCCCGAATGTTCTCGGGGCCAGTGCAGTGTTCTTCTATAATATCCAGCTAGATGCTAAGCGGCCAACGTGTTCAAATTCCATTTGGTTACAATAGTTGTCCGGTCTACAATGATGTATGAAGCAATGAATGTTGTGCAATAGAGCTGCAGGTTTCATTGAGAGTAACTACTCTGCCACAGCAGCTGTATAACAATCCACCGATTCATCCAGTATATCCCTAACCCCTTCACTCATCGACGAGAACCTATCAAGGACCATACAGGCCCCAACCCCAACAATTAGCCGGGGAAAACAAAGTCCTTCCCAGTCACGACAACCCAAACCCCTGCCACAAAACAGGACAATAGAGACAAGAGGGATCCAACTAACCTGAAAAATGAAGTGAAGCGCCACCCCCACCGGAATAATCGGAATCGAATGATACCAATCCTCCCCCTCCAAAAAGGTGGGGAAGGAAACGGCATGCTGCGTATTGCACTAAAGTGTCACACGGTTTAACCGCACACACAATCTTCGCAACGACTCTCCCATGGGGAAATCGCAAGAACTGCAACGATCCGAGGACCGCTCCAGCCTTACGCCCCGATGTTTCTGATGCCGGTTGCAGGTGCAGATCACACCGGGCCCTTGCGGGCAGTACCGGCCATTGGAAATAGTATTTCACAATGGCGGGTGCAAAAGGGTGAAGATTCCTCCGAATTTCTCATTTGCAAGGGGTCTCGGTTGAAGCAGAGCCGAGGACAAGATGATGACTCTTGTCGTGTGTAGCAAAGAAACGCAGCATTGGTGGGGATGGCGCTTGAGGGAAGAAAGGGAAAAAGAAGTGAGTCGGGCTGATTGGGCGGGTGGTTTTTTATCATGGTCGTGTTGCGTAGTGGGCTTCACCGCTTGCTGGTTCCGGGGTGGGGGGTGGTATATTGCCGGGGGGAGGTGTTTGTTTGTTTTGTTTTGGATGGGTTTACTTGATTCACTGGGCAGGCTGTATCTTGGAAAACCAGGTGGTTCTATTTGCAAATATAATAATGGAGCCCTCGTCCGGATATTGCCCTTGGCTGGGTTGATCTGGTTTGGCTACGGAATGAGGCGTTCATCCTTCTTTCTTGCCTTGCATCCTCCAGAGCCTTCAACTCACCACACAACAGCTCGACGTCGCGCCACATGTCAGGCTTCCTGCTTCGAGCACCTCTGCTCGGTGTCTGGATCATGGATAACTTACCGTTGGGGATCTCGTTCAACTTCGGTTTGAGCCACTGCTAGCTCCTACGGCCCACTTCTGAGGCAGACCAAGGCCCTTCGGTGGCTCTACTTAAGTAGTATCTTCCATGGATCGCAACGTACCTTATCTACACCGCATCTACATCCGCGTCTGGTAAATCTGACGAGAGTACCATGACTCCAAAATTCCCCCACCAACATTCAAAGATTTACACTGCGGACCCGCTGCAAACGCAGCCCGAGATCTGCAATGCGATGTCTGAGAGGACAGGATACACTCCATACTTTGTACGAAGGACCCCACATGTTCTTGCTCGAGTGCGTCTCGCATAACTACACCAAGCACCTGCCAAACTCTCTGTCACATCTAGGCAATCCCAAGAACGAAGAGTATGGCAAATACCTCTTGTCGTGGACTCACTCATACTGCGTACGAATTGGGGTCGCCTCTGTTGGCATCTCATCCTTGAATGCCATCTTGCTTCCATCCCAGTCGTCGATCGCCACGCTCCAACTACCTCATCTTCAATCAATATCAATTAATGCCTGATGTGACCGCAACGTGGCGTGTTTGACAGCGGGAAATTCCAAGGCCCAGGTCCCTCTATCCCGAAGGAGTTGGCTGCAGTGGAGTTCTGGAAGGCGTCCAGTAGACGGCTCACAGCTACCCATGTGAACTCATGGACAGGGATTCGACAGCAAGTTTGAAGACCAGATAATCCAGACTAGGTAATTGAAAGAAACCTTCCCTGTGGAGTACTTTTTAGTCAATCTATCAGGCGTGACGATGTTCTCCGAGTCCACGGAGCACTTACCAAAGGACAGTGAGATCGGCATACACCGAAGTGCATTCATAAGACAGTCAGCATTATGGAGTGGTTGCCCTCGAGCCTTTCGGGTGAATCCAGGGCGACGGAGTATCTTTCGTGCTGAGTTTGAGCCCAAAATGGATACCATGCTAGAGTTGATGGTTGATCGGCGGCCGTCGGGGCCTCGGAGGGCTGATCGTCCGCGTTGTGTCGGTGATCGGGGCGCCGTGTCCCGTCAATGTCGATTCTCCCTAACAATTACACTATACTCGGTACTCCCGATGGGATAAGGCTGCTGCAGAATTACCAAATGACATGTTTGATCCTGGGCTTGCTTTTTCTGGACTTTTCCCGCTACTAGTCTCAGAAATCAAGCCCGATCAGAGGGTGGCGAATGACCGTTCGTCCAGATTCTCCGTCTATGACTGACCGGCGTGGAGCTTCAGCTTTTTCATGCGCCAGTCTACACTCTACACTCACAGAGTCACCACTGCATTCTCCCCATGGCTCGATCGGGCAAGCCATTCCCAATATCGAGGATAAAATCGGCCGTCCAGGTCCACATACGGGATGAGACGCCTCATGTCTCCGTTGAGTCGTCAACAGCATCGTTACACTGCCTACGTATGTGAGTTGCCAACGACTATCATAATTCTCGGTAAAACCAGTCGGAATCTCCATCAACATGGGCTGGAGACGGCCCACGCGTGTTGACCTGGGATCATGGGATGACCAGCTATATCCAATAATAATGCTGATCAACTCCGTACTCTAGTTGGGCCTTCTTCCGCTAGCCGCTGCAGGCCGTGCTTAGGGCCGTCTAGATCATGCATCCCACAGGATCAGATCGCCCGGCTGGGCTTGGCCACCGGGGCATAGACGGAATCTTTCTAGCAGCAAGGCATACGTGACATTACTGCGAATAAGGACCATAAGGCCCAATTCGCTTCCCAAAAACACGCAGAAAATGAAGTGGACCTTTCCGCTTTTCAATAATTATATCCAAGTTTGGGTTTTTCCCTTGGTGTGCCTCGGATAGCTTTATTGGTTAAGTGTACCCCCATACATATGCTCTCTCTAATACGCAGTTCTGGGCGGATTCCTCCTCCATTGCTGGTTCTATCCCCCTCTCTCTTGGTGACCTCCTAGGGTGTTCCTGGTACGCTCGACCGAGGAGATGTCGTCCACTAGCATCATGGAGGAAAAGAAGCTCAGCGCACACGAGCCGTATCCGGCTCCTAGGGCGCAGTCAACATCATCGAAGGAGGAAGAGGAACGAGAGAACCAAAACCTGACAAGAATCGCCTCCAGCCGAGCTGGTCAAAGACTTTCGCTCTCTGCTACGATCAATGAAAGGGACGACCCCCGTTTGGATCCCACCAGTCCCGAGTTTGATCATCGTCGCTGGGCCAAGCTTGTTATCAGGGCTCTGGACCAATCCGGCATTGTACCACAGACGCAGGGTGTTGTCTTCTCTAATCTTTGCGTGTCTGGATCCGGCTCTGCGCTACAGATTCAAGAAACCCTCCTTACACAGTTAGCAGCTCCCTTCCGCGGCGCTGCGCAGGCGCTTTCTGGGCGCGCTTCCCCTCCTCCACGGCAGATCCTCCGCAGTTTCGATGGCTTGCTCCAAAGTGGCGAGCTACTCCTTGTCCTTGGCCGTCCGGGAAGTGGCTGCTCGACGTTTCTGAAGACCCTCTGTGGTCATCTGGGTGGTCTGACGCTCGAACCCCAGAGTACCATCCACTACCAGGGGATTGAATATGAAGACATGATCAAGCACCATCGTGGCGAGGTTGCATACAACAAGGAAGTCGATCAACATTTCCCGCATCTGACGGTTGGCCAAACGCTCTCGTTCGCCGCTCATGCCCGGACGCCCCAGAAACGCATCGAGGGCCTGACCCGCTCCGAATATGTCGAAACCCTCACTCGGGTCGTCCTGGCCGTGTTTGGCCTTTCCAACACCTATCACACCAAGGTGGGAGACAATTTTGTGCGAGGAGTTAGCGGTGGAGAGCGCAAGAGGGTTAGTATCGCCGAGATGTTTCTCTCCCGATGTCGAATCGGAGCCTGGGATAACAGTACGCGAGGCTTGGATGCGGCATCCGCTCTGAAATTCATCAAGTCCCTACGCCTTGCTGCCGACATGGGTCAATCGTGCCATGCTGTCGCCGCCTATCAAGCTTCTCAATCGATGTACGATCTGTTCGACAAAGTCATCGTTCTCTACGAGGGCCAGGAGATCTACTATGGCCGCCGTGATCGCGCAGTGCGTTACTTCGAAGACATGGGCTGGGAGTTGCCAGAACGCCAGGTCAGCGGCGACTTCCTGGCCTCCGTGACCAACCCCAGCGAACGAAGAGTGCGCCCAGACATGGCGGACAAGGTGCCACGCACGGCGAAGGAGTTCGCCGAGTATTGGAAGCGCAGCCCCGACTATCAGGAACTCTGCTCTCAGATCGAGGCCTACCAACGGGGCCATCCCCCGAATGCCGACGAGGCCAAAATGTTCAAGGCCAATCATGAAGAACAGCAGGCCCGTCATACCCGGTCGCGCAGCCCGTACCTTCTTTCGGTTCCAATGCAAGTCCGCCTCTGCCTGCGCCGAGCTTACCAGCGGCTACGAAACGATATCCCCACCGCCATGTCGACGGTGGTGGCGCAACTCGTCCTGTCTTTGGTCATCGGCTCCATCTTCTTCAAGTCTCCCCCCACCACGGCGACCTTCTTCCAGAAGGGGGCCGTGTTGTACTTCGCAGTGCTGTTCAATGCCTTGGTCACGCTCAATGAGATCATTCAGTTATACACCCAGCGACCAGTCGCGGTGAAGCACGCAAGTTATGCATTCGTCCACCCCTTTACTGAGGCCCTGGCCAGTCTGATCATGGATCTGCCCATCAAATTTGTGCGCTGCTCCATATTCAGTACCATTCTTTATCTCATGTCCAACCTTCGACGAGAGCCATCCCAGTTCTTTATCTTCTATATGTTTCTGTTGACTGCCGTTGTGACAATGTCTGGCATCTTCCGTAGCTTGGCTGCAGCCACCAGGACGAGCACCCAGGCCTTGGCAATGGCCGGTGTCTTTGTCCTGTGCATTGTGGTCTATACTGGGTTTGTCCTGCCGCAGCCGTCGATGCATCCATGGCTCTCCTGGATCCGATGGATCAACCCGGTCTTTTATGTCTTTGAGGGCTTGATGGCGAATGAGTTCCATGGCAGGGATTTTGAATGCGCATCGCTGATTCCAAGCTACGCTACTGGTTCGTCCTTTATCTGCTCCACCGTGGGTGCGGTTGCAGGACAGCGGTTCGTCTCCGGGGACGCTTATCTGGAGCAGAACTATGAATACTACTACAGCCATGTTTGGCGGAACTACGGCATCGTCGTCGCATTCATGATAGTGTTCAACGGTCTCTATCTGGTCCTTTCGGAATACAACTCGGGCGAGAAATCCCAAGCCGAAACCCTGGTCTTCCGCCCTGGTCATGTCCCGCAGTTTCTTCTGTCTTCCGAGGGGATTGAAGACGGACAGACAGCCCCGGACAAGCCTGAATTGCAGGACAATGTGGATGCCATCCATCTTCCTGAGCAGACAGATATCCTCTCCTGGAAAGGTCTTAATTACGACATTCCAGTCAAAGAGGGTACTCGACGACTTCTGGATAACGTGAATGGGTGGGTGAAGCCCGGTACCTTGACCGCGTTGATGGGCGTTTCTGGAGCCGGAAAAACAACGCTTTTGGATGTTCTCGCCCAACGAGTGTCGATCGGTGTTGTCACCGGTGATATTCTGGTGAATGGGAGAGCTTTGGAGCCCAATTTTCCGCGACAAACTGGATACGTACAGCAACAGGATATCCATTTAGAGACCACCACGGTGCGCGAGGCTCTTCGCTTCAGTGCTATGCTCCGCCAGCCCCGATCGGTATCCAAACAGGAAAAGTATGCATATGTTGAAGAGGTCATCAAAGTCCTAAGCATGCAAGACTTTGCGGAAGCAGTTGTGGGCTCTCTAGGAGAGGGCTTGAACGTGGAGCAGAGGAAGTTACTAAGCATCGGAGTCGAACTTGCTGCGAAACCAGCTTTGTTGATATTCCTCGACGAACCCACCAGCGGCCTGGACTCTCAGAGCTCATGGACCATCTGCTCACTTTTGCGAAAGCTTGCGGATCATGGGCAGGCAGTCCTGGCTACAATCCATCAGCCGAGTGCCATGCTGTTCCAGACCTTCGATCGCCTATTATTCCTAGCGAAAGGGGGCAGGACTGTCTACTTCGGCGATATTGGGGACCAGTCTCGCATGCTTTTGGATTACTTCGAGCGCAACGGCGCGAGACGCTGTGGGGATATAGAAAACCCAGCAGAGTATATACTCGATATCGTCTCCGGGGAATCGTCCGAGGGATTTGATTGGGCCAAAACCTGGAACGAGAGTCCCGAGTACAGGGAAGTGTTCGCAGAGGTCGAACGCCTCCAAGATGCTCGGCAACAGCCCGAGCGACAAGCCCAGGATGACGATGACATCCACGCTGAGTTCGCGATGCCTTTGTATAGCCAACTTTACTACGTCTTGCAGCGTTTATTCCAACAGTACTACCGCCAGCCGGAATATGTGTTCTCGAAATACACGTTGGGCATCATGTCTGGATTGTTCATTGGCTTTTCTTTCTTCAAGGCAGACAACAGCCAACAGGGTTTCCAGAATGCGCTCTTCAGCGTCTTCCTTCTGTGTACCATCTTCACGTCGCTCAACAACCAGATCATGCCAAAGTTCGTCGTGCAACGGTCACTCTATGAAGTCCGGGAGCGGCCGTCGCGGGTCTATTCCTGGAAGGTGTTTATTCTCTCACAAGTCATCGTTGAGGTCCCCTTCCAGATCATCCTTGGGGTTTGCTCCTGGGCATGTTTCTACTGGGCGGTGATAGGCACGGGCCAGGATTCTGAACGGCGCGCCCTGACGCTTCTTTTCATCATCCAATTCTTCTTGTATGCATCCAGTGTGGGTCATCTCGTCATAGCCGCGATGCCCGGAGCACCGCTGGCAGCCATGTGCGCGATCCTCTTGTTCGCCTTTTCTTTCATTTTCAACGGTATCCTTCAGACGCCCGGAGACCTGCCTGGGTTTTGGATATTCATGTACCGTGTTTCCCCCTTCACGTACTACGTGGGTGGTGTCAGCAGCACGATCCTTCACAACCGCCCCGTGGAGTGCAGCACTAAGGAGCTGAGCGTCTTTGACCCTCCATCCGGCTATACCTGCGGACAGTATATGCAGAAGTATATCGAAGTCGCCGGAGGAAAGCTCTTAAACACCAGCGCCACCTCTGCTTGCAAGTACTGCTCCATGACAGTGGGCGACGAGTACCTGGCTATCCGCTGGATCTACTGGAAGGATCGCTGGAGAGACTACGGTATCTTCTGGTGTTACTTTGTGTTCAACATTGCCTGCGCTGTCACCTTGTACTATGTCTTCAGGGTGAGGAAGTGGGGGAAGCGAAGCTAGATTTTCTTTTGGTTTTGACCAGACTGCTACTTCTTTCCTCGATGGACTATATATATTCTCGTGCTTTGTGGCTGGTTTCGGATATACTTGGGTTTCTTTGTTAGTACTAATTTGAATGTTTCTGTATTGTAGCTCGTTAATATAGATCGTGAATATATGTCGGACTCTTCACTCTGTCAGCTTGTGAACTGTGAACTGTGAACAATATACCCTCTATAGTCCCATGAAATCCCTTCGTTCTCAACCCACTGCAGACACTCGGTCCCCCTTCATTACCTAGTTACCGAGTAGATAATACCCCATGCATCCCCATCTATGCACCACGAACCAAGTCCCTACATACCCCTCTCCTCCCTTACTTATCCCCCCTGTAAGGCTGTATTCCAAATATAGATAACCTTTCCTCGGATGTACCACCTGCATCCGCCCAGCCACGTACCTGCCTACCTACCTACATGACAAAAAGTATCCTCCTCCTCACCTTACTTCTACTTCATCCATCCGTCCATTCGAACCTCCACAATGCACATAGTTCAATTATCTACTAAACAGGATGGTGAGGTCCTACCCATTACCAATCACCCATCACCCAGTCGTGGCTTCTATTCATTCTACTTGGTAGGTTATCTGCCCTGCCTAGGGACAACTACTTCCCCTCGGTCCTGAGCTGAATCTATATATTCTCTAAGCGATGCGAATAATGGTGCATAGCACTCCGTACTAACAATCAAACAAACAATATATCCATTACTTCAATAGCCATTCATCTATGAAACCAACACTGCATAGCTAATTAATCAAACTTAACCCTTCTCTAAACCATGACATAACCCAACCACAAATCAGATTAGATAACCACATAATTAGTTAATTAATTAGTTCCTAGATAGAATTCTTGATGGATGAATGGGTGGGCTAACCGGTCATTTCAACGTCAACAACCAAAGATTAAGTTTCTTACTACTTAGGATAAAAGTTGAGAGGCTTAAACAACAACAATCCGATGTGGTGTAACGGCTAACATCGCCGTCTTTCACACGGCAGCTCGGGGTTCGATTCCCCGCATCGGAGATCTAATTTCTCCTTAATTTTTTTCTTCTTTTTTTTTTCTTTTTGGGGTTGGGATAGTTTTATTTGATCAGTTCATGATTGTTAGTTAACTGATTGTATTGATTCATCATGTTGATCGAAGGAGAAGGCTGTACAATCTTTTTGATTATTCCTAACTGTCCAGAACCAATTAATAACTACAGTACATAATGCAAAGTCGTGATATTCACATAATCGGAGATATAAAAGGATATAGGAAACAATAAGAAATGTCATCAATGAGACGCTGCGCGCCATTGAGCGAGAACGGGATCGGGAGCATCAGCAGCCATCTCAGACAAAACTCCGAGGAAATGAACAAGGAAAGACAGTCGAAGATTCGTAAGAAAACCGAGCAACGCAGTAGGAGGTATCATATGGTAAATCCCGGAAACACGCCCAATCTCAGTATCCAAGTAGTTTCCATCTACCGGCGAACTGTTGGCACAACTCGCTAACGTATAAAAATGATATATCGCTCCGTAAATCAATGTGCAGTAGGTAGAAATCTGAATCGTCCCCGTATTTGCCGTTTTCCGATTAATAGTTTTTTTTCTCTTTTGCTCGTAATTTTGCTCGCAAGTCGCTCAGTCGATCATCATGCGAGTCGGCACCTGGCTCGAGATGTTCGAAGACAACTCCGTCGTCTTCTCATCCTTGTCGCGGGACTTCTTCTTATGCACGTGCTGTTTCAGCCCCTTGTGGAAATTGTGCATGCAAATGCAGGCGTTGATGATAGTCAGGACGATCAATAGAAGCGTGATGACGGCGAAGAACGTCAAAGACCGCCGGGCTGGCAGGTATTCTTGGTAGGTTTCAGGCTGGTACATGCGGACCAGCTTGAATAGGAAATAGGCCATGGCTGCGAAATATAGAAGCTGCGATAGTTAGCATACAGATTGAACTCTAGGCGTGCGGTCTAACGTACGATGACGATGATCATTCCCACCGAGCTCTCCCGCTTGACGAAGATAGCAGCGCAGATGAGGATCAGGATAGTAACGGGGATAGCAGCTGTGGTAAGACCGAACTCGACATCGGTCTTGTTGGTGACGATAACGAGGAACTGGACCGTGAACCCGAGGAAGAAGAAGAAGTCAAATTTGAGGAGGGCGATGTAAATCTAGAGGGTTGTTAGTTTCGGTTCTCGACTCCGTCGGACTGGCTGTTGGGTACCTGATATGTGAGGTACCGACGCTTCATTCGCAGATCAGCGCTGATATGTTTGTAAATCGACCATGCAAATTCGTCGTAGAGCTTCCAAGCGATAATCATCATGAGGATCGAACCCATCGCAACAACGCATGGGATGATGATCAAGAAAGGTTCTGTTTCTCCCCAGACGTCGATAGTAATCGCGCTTTCAGCCACCAGCATTTCGATGGAGTCTTTGATCTGCTGGACTTGCACCGCTCCATAGATTAGAAGTCCGAGGTTACACACACACAGCCCAATGACTTGGATGGTATTCTTGAGGCGTAGAGCATCGTAAACGAGGATTAATTCATAGATGAAACCGAAACAATAAAGCGCGAGAAAGGTCGTAACCGTTTTCGATGCAGTCGAGACTTCGCCTTTAGGAAACAATTGGATCTGGAAGTTCGCGAAAACATAACTAAAATGCCGTCGTCAGCATGAGCCACCAAGTTCATCCAATGCAGCGCCACCGCGAGTCACACTTACGCCTCGAGTGCAAGCGTGATGATGGTCTGCACGAGTGTGACTATACAGAAGGACCAAGTCCAGAGCGAATTTGGCCGATACATCCTGTGTCGCTTTGGTGGATTCGGAGGAACATTCGTATACCCTTCCCGGGCCCGGAAACCGCGTCTGAACGATGGATCAAAGGTGCCCCCGAGGAGGGACGCCCGCGAATTGTGCGAATAAATTTTGACGAAGTGCTCCGTTACGGAGCTGGAGTCCGTCGGAGGTTCGGGGTCGGGATACAATATGACGGTTCGACCACCCGACGGCCGCGAAAATACTGGTAGGAAGAGGACTGAAAAATAAGGGGTCGCAAAGCGAAGAGAAGACTAACACGGCCTTTGTGGCCGGGGCCGTGGCCTTATTTCTGAGGTTGTTGGAGGGCTTCAGGAGGTCGGGTTTCGAATATGACGGGTTATGAGAGGACGACAACTCGACGACCGAGGGATAAGCCACACCAAGCCACACTAGGAGGAGCTAGCAGGACGAGCGGGATAAGATGTTAGCCTGGAGAGTGGCCCCAGGATAGGGAGGAGGATGAGGAATCCAGGTTCTGGGAGGACGCTGGAGGGCAGCTAAGCCGCGTGAGAAATGTCGTGTGTGAGGCGGGGAGGCTCAGTCCGGTGATCGATGGTTCGGGATTGGAGTAGGTTTGTTGGCGTAAGGCTGAGCACCTGCAGACTCAACAACTGCCCAGGTTCATCCGGAGAGCGAGGGAGAGGGGAGGGGAAAGGGGGGGGAAAGGGCATAGGGGAGAAAAAAAGAAACCAAAAAAAGGAAAAAAGGGAAAAAAAACGAGTGTCGGGAAAGATGAAGGTGAGAGGTGTAAAACGAAGGCTGGGATGATGAGATGGGATGGAATGGACGGACAAGAGGGAAAATGGAGGCTGCTGTCAACCTTGCCCGAGGCGTGAATAAGAAGACGGATTACTCACTCACTCACTCACTCACTCACTCACACTGGAGAGGGGGGGGAGGCGTATGTGGCATCCAGGGTTCAGCTGTGAGTCCAGACACAGCAGTGGAAGGGAAAAAGCGGGAAGAGCAGCGATGATCGCAAAAATCCAAGAGGGTACGGATATACGATCGTATATGCCAGAACCACCTTACATGACAACGTTGGCACCCACCCGGACTCTGGCACTGGCAGACGGTTAACGGCCAGTCAGTAGTGGTGTTGGGACTTGGGACTGGGGGTTCACCCGGGTCCAATTTCTTCTAAATTTATGATTATGATGGTTCTGGTTAGTTATCATGCCCTCCGGCTTATACGCGGGATTCTCCCAAGAGGCCAAGAGGCTTTAATATAGTCACGGTAATTACGGAGTGCCTGGACCACGGATTGGTACGGTCCCTCCTGACTTGGTCGAGACCCCTCCCTCTCGGTCGGTATTCTGCTGTAACTGCAGAGCTTCACCAGGTTTCCCGCCCGTTGTGAATCTCCCCATCGGCCAGACTTCTTCCACTTGGGCATGCTGACTGCAGCCGATCTCGTGTTTGTTGTGGACTTGTGGTGCTTATGGTGTGGCTGTTCTTCCGGCGACCAGACGGAACCCGTGCCTGGGCTAACTCGATTGTCTCCTGAATCGTCGCGTCGCAGTGGGTCGGACCCATGCCCGGCTGCCTTTTGAAACTGGACTCCGATTATTGTCAATTCTAATAAATGCCGCGCGTTACCAAAAGGGTAGCCCGAAAACCATGTGTATTTTAATCTGGTCTTTGGGGGCCTGTCTGAGGTCTGAATGCGTAGTGGCATAGCTGACTGCCAACCGACTATTTATATAGTGATGTACAACATTCATTGACCCAGATCATGTGGATAAATCTGTACGAGAGAGATAATTCACCATTGAGATGGCCAAGATAAAATACACCCCATTCCCTAGGATACTTAGAGAGAGCCACGGTTCTGCATAACTTGATACTGCATGGCTGTGGGGGAAGAAGTCAGGGTGCTGCAGTCGGTGGCGGAGAACTTGCAAATTAACAGCCGAGAATGGAGTATAAAAGGTTATAGCCGATATGAACTTAGCAAAGTAGAAACGAATACGGCCTACACAAGACTTACCCACAAGCTTGGACTCCATGGTCGAGCTGGACTCCTAATCCGAACTTGCTGATAGTATGCTGATAGTATGTGTAGCAGCAAGCAAAAGCGCACCATCCCGATGACTAAGCATGTGGGTGTCTTAGGCAGCCATTAGCGGCGCCCCAGTGCCTTCCATTTTACGGGAAAACAACGGGAATCGCCCAATCCAGACTAGCGCCGGCTGGATGATTTTTGCCCGGGGACTTGACGGGGGCCAGAATTGGGGCCAGAATGCTGTTGTCCACACCACCAGATCCATGGCTCAACTTCCTGAATCCTGACACTAGGTACTAGATGTGTGTGGTGTCCTGGCCAGCTTTCCATGGTCAACGATCTGTGATTCAATCAAGAGGGAGATTCATTCCTTCCTCACATCCGCAGAAAACTATGAGCTATTCAAAAGGTGTCCGTCCTCCTGGTCAGATACAATCTGCCCCAGGCAGCCACAATCTACTGTGGGC
Organism: Aspergillus sclerotiicarbonarius CBS 121057; assembly: GCA_003184635.1. Taxonomy (NCBI): domain Eukaryota; kingdom Fungi; phylum Ascomycota; class Eurotiomycetes; order Eurotiales; family Aspergillaceae; genus Aspergillus; species Aspergillus sclerotiicarbonarius. The sequence goes on along the minus strand of KZ826362.1, from coordinate 271,202 downwards.
TATCCAAATGCTTGTGCCTGGTTAGTTTACGTACTCACCTAACCTTATCGTCGGGGTCGATGCCGAACCGACGAAATAGCTAGACTCAACGGTGTACAGAGTCAATCCAGAGTAAGGGAGGGATATGAATGAGAAATCCGGAATCCGGCATCCCCATGTATGCAAGCGCCAATGCAATGCCAGGTGCTGGAGCCACGGGTTCTGGGGCCCTTTCGAATGTTCTGAGATGGCGTGGTGGCTATTTTAGTGCGTTTTTTTTTCTTTTTTTCCCTTTTTCCCTTGCTGCTTGCACCATGTGCCTGCAACAGGGCCATTTTTCTTGTTTAGTTCGCTTTTGAAACAGCGGCCATTTATAACAAACGCCCATGTCCTTCCGTCCATGCAGCGGTCAGCATCGAGTGCGGCATTGCTATGGTGACGCAGATCTCAGCCTTGCCTGAAGACCACTGAAGCGTTCATCGCGCTGTATCCTTCAACCGGGCGAATGGAACAGCCATTCTGATTGGTCATGGTCTCCGGAGAACCTTCAACGGCTGTCCCATCTTTTTGACTGCCTGCCAAGTGCCAATGATCCTGAGATGGCACCCGTGGACCGAATTTCTGCGGGTTTCACTTTAGGGTGTATCTTCCACGTGAGTGGTGGATAGACGAGCGAGCCCGTTCGGCAAGAATGGATATTACAGCCGCGCGAGACTCATCTACTCCACAATGGTTTTAAGGGACAGGCGGCGAGGCGTAGGGCTCGTGGTTTTGCCCCTTTTGGCAATGGATTATCTGCACCGAAAGCATCACTTCGTCGGAGCTGACCTGCCTTAAGGGGGGTGGAGTCCAGATTGGATCCAAGGTTAACCTGGGGCACACAAAAAAGAGTTTCTACAAGCTCCACGGAATCGACAACCTTGAACCTGTCGGTAGGCCTGAAAACGTCACCATTCCAGTAACTCCTCGGATCTAGATTCTTTCACAGAGTTTGCAATGTTGCACAATGCACAGAATCTACAGTGGGGAGCTATCAGGATTAACGGAGGATCGGAAGGGTTTCCGTAGTAAATGAAAAGTGGCTTGTGGCTGAGTGACACATCTAGATAGATTCCCACTTTTGAAACGGTGGGAACAGAAATTCCACTACGTTCAGCTAGCCCAGTAGGTTTAAATGAAGGTCATGATCAAGGAGATGAATGGAAGGAAGCAAAAAATCAAAAAGAGAACTCCGATGCGGGGAATCGAACCCCGAGCTGCCGTGTGAAAGACGGCGATGTTAGCCGTTACACCACATCGGACTTGTTGTGAAAAAAGTAGCCAACTTGCGTTATACAAGGTGCCATACTGGGCCACTCCCTTGGCATTACCGTACATGACGGTACCTTGCGCCAGCTGGAAATCGTGAGCGTGGCCTCTTTGTAGCATCTCGCGACCCTCACTCTCGGACCTCCTGCCAGCGTCTCCCACTCTTCCACTTCTCAGCCGACTTCCTTCTCTGTCCATCGGCCACTTGATTTTCTTGTTTCTTGTTCTCACTACCCTTTAATATTACCTAACGTTCTTTGATTCTTTTCTTCTTGAATCTCAAAATGGTGAGCCTCCCTTGTCCTGCCGATCGTCTCGCTGGTCACCTCGATGGCCACCTCATCTCTCCTAAGCAGATCGGATCATCGCTGCGGTCAATTCATTACATTTTCACTCAATTGAGATACTGAAACACCTGAGCTGACTTCGATCCCTCTCAAGGCTTCTCCCCGTGCTGCTTCTCCCATGACCTCCGGTGCTGAGTCCGGTCCCGACTCCAAGTCTGCTGGCGCTGGTTCCGGCGCCTCTGCCGTCTCCTCCGTCAACCGCCCTTCCTCTCCCACTCCTCCTGGTGGTCCCCGGGCTGCTTTGCGTCGCCGCGCGGCCGCTGACCACAAGGAGTCCATCCGCAATGCCAGACCCAGCTCGACCCGCGCCGCCGGTGCTGGCGGTTCCTCCGGCACGATGCTCAAGCTCTACACTGACGAGAGCCCCGGCTTGAGGGTCGACCCCGTTGTTGTCCTGGTTCTCAGTCTGGGCTTCATCTTCTCCGTCGTCGGTCTTCACGGTACGTGCACTTTCTCGGTAGCCAACAGGTTCCAGTGACATCTAACATATGTCTCCAGTCATTGCCAAGATCACCCGCAAGTTCTCCTCGTAAGCCGCTGAAACGCGACTGCAATATTCGCCAAATCGCCGTCTCCTGGTCCCTTGATACATGATTATATCTGACTCGTGTCGAATGAGTGGGGTCGCGCGCGAGATTAGGACACGGGGTTAGGCGAGGCCAGCGAATCAACTATCCCCATCTTTTGCCCTTCAATACATATACCCCTGGTGTCCCTTGCTCCTCTTTCTTCTGTGTGCCGGTGGTGGGGGGGGGGAGCAAAGCACATGTCGATTTTGTGCTTTAAATCTGGTCCAGATCTATCTGCAGAATAGGTTGGAAGGATCGTCGCTTGATTATGCCGTGCACATAGGCCATCAACATTAATGGAGAGCTTAGTCCGTGAGAAATGCGTTTGTGTAATATATGCTTGTCAATGGAATATGAGTCTTGATGGAATTATACTAGCCAGCCCGTCCATTCTAGCTGGGAAATTTATATAGCAAAGTCCGCACTACTACTCTTCCTCAATCAACCTACGAATCTCCCTAGCCATCCGAACCAACTCCCCGGAATCCCCAACCTCCGGCCCAGGCAACGAACTCACATATCCCGGATACGTCTCATTAAACACCTCCCTCTCACCACCCTCATCATCCCCATCCCCATCCCCACAAACCGGAATAAGCTTAACATGCGCATAATCAATCTCAAACCCCTCAAACACCATCCCACACGTCTCCAATCCAAACGCCTTCATCAACACCCTTCCCACCGTATACGCCGCCCCCATCAACCGCTCAAACGCCCCCTCCTCCAACGCAAAAATATCACTCGACAAATGGGCCCGCGGCACCAACACCGTAAACCCGGGGGTATTGGGGAATGGCGTGAGAAAGGCAACGTGGTCTTCGTCTTCCCAGATGCGCCATTGGGGGAGCTCGCCTCGGATGATGCGAGCGAAGAGGTTGGTGTCGGTTGCGGGGCCATGGAAGGTGTAGTTATATGTTGTTGGGAGATTGGAGACTGAGAGGATGGTGTTGCGGGTTGAGGTGAGAAGGGCGTCGGGCATTCGGGGGGCGTCTTTGGATGTTATGTGCCTTTGAGGGGTTTGGTGGAAGGTTGTTGAGGGGTTGATGATGGGGGTCCAGGTTGTGGTTAGGCCGTGGAGGGGGAGGAGGGAGAGGGTGGTTCCTCCGGTGGTGATTAGGGCGGTGCGGTGGACATGGTGGTATTTGTTTAGGGTGGTGGATAGGGTTCGGAGTTTGGAGAGGGTTTGGGTGAAGGTGGGTTTGGGGAGGGAGAAGAGGGTGGTGTTGGGTGGGTTGGTGAGGTGGGCGAGGGTGTGGCCTGGGGTTGTTGGTGAGGTGGAGAGGGCGATGGAGAGGTGGTCGTCGTGGTAGATTGTGGTGGTGGCTAGGTCGGTCATTGTTGTTGTTGTGGTGGTGGTGGTGGTAGGAGGAGGATTTGAGCTGTGGTGTTATTCTGGTTGTGGTGGGCTGTAGTACTGTAGATATAGGTGTATAAATTTGGTGTTCGGTTAGCGCTGATGTGTATAGTTAGTTCAATGGCGTGAGTCAGAGTCAGCAGTAACAGAACTCATGTGAAGCTAGACGCTAGACCATTATCACCATAGGCCCGGATATATAGAAGGCGGTTTTCATGGGTATTGAGCCTTTGTAGCGTGGGAAGTGAATGCAGAACCTCGTTCAGTATGGGTAAGTTGATACATGCCTGATGCCTGGGGCCCTACAATATTAGCCCTTAGTGTCTCTGGTGAGGTATAAGTCCCCCCCCCCAAGATATACTCATATAGTGGAGGTGCCGTAGTCTTGAACCGGTTACACCTTGAATGATTCATCATGTCTGAGACCAAGCATATTGGCATCGGGACTCAGGTTATCACCAAGGAGGCATCTGTACCACGTGCATACAGGCCAAGGGTGGTGGATAATATTGAAGCGACCAACTAACGTTAGTCAACCACCAGGCCAGTCAGTAGAGCGATAGCACCCTGCGCAAGCAAGGACCTACCCTGCCCACATTGACATCCGAGATCTGGCAGATGTGATGTAGAGCAAGATCTTGGTTCTTTTACTGGATATCGACCAATCAAGAGGATCGAATCGGGATGGAATCTTCCCCGGCTCCCAAGGGCGTGGCTCACGGTGGGGAAGATATCCAAGGCATTAGTGGCAGGATCGAGTAAGGAAACTGATAGAGCGTTATCATGAAAAGGGCCCCCCATGCGAAACGGGGCTCTTGGCGCAGAAGAAGCACGCCCCAACCCACCAATCCGTCGCCTGGCCGGCATCCTTATCTGATATATTGGGTTCTTATCATCGTCCGCTGCCACTCGGGCCAATGGGCGTCGTTGCGCTGACCTCCGCTGATAAGGCCGGTTTCCGGCTCGCCAATAACACGCCCGGGCCTGATAACCCGCCTTTCCTTCCAGTTGCAACGAAGTGGATATGCCATGGTTTACGGCACAACGCGACGATGGAGCTGACTGGACTAGGTACTGGCCTCGCTTGCAGCCAGTCCACTGCAATTGAGGTTACACCTTGTTTGATGAAAGCACATTATGAAACGGCCGCCATGGGTTGCTCTTATCAACCACTTTTCTCCCCAGCCCTTACTCCTCGGATCCAATGATATTGGCCCAGTAGTCATCCTTTCAACATGGCCATGCCGCCGATCACCAGGGTGTCTGCGAGGTCGGAGATCTTGCTAGGGTCCGGCGCCCTATATGTTCTTGCCTCTGCCCCAGGCTTCGTCTGTTGTCCCCGTCAGTTTTCATACAGCCACGGCTAAGCGTTGTTTGTACGTTGCAAACATGTCCTCGGACACGGTCACATTCACAGCGCCCCTCTCACAAGGCTTCGGCTATGGTATTATCATTGGCCTGGGGTTTGCTTTTGCCCTATTGATGATCTTCATCACCTGGGCCCTGAAACGGTATGTATATGATTCTCGAACATGGCTTGACCCCACTGCCCCCGCCAGATCCAATGCCGTGACTTGAAGAAGCTAACGGCAATTGCATAGATACCAGCATGAAGTGCAGACATCGGAGATGTTCTCGACCGCAGGAAGATCCGTCAAGTCGGGCTTGGTTGCCGCGGCAGTCGTCAGTAGTTGGACATGGGCTGCAACTCTTCTTCAGTCGACCACTGTGGCCTATGAATATGGCGTCTCGGGTCCTTTCTTCTATGCTTCAGGTACTGATAAGCCGGAAACATGAACTTGGTATCGTTCTGACTCGATGGGATAGGTGCTACGGTTCAGATTATCTTGTTCGCCACATTGGCCATTGAGCTCAAGCGGAGGGCTCCAAATGCGCACACCTTCCTCGAAGCCCTTCGTGCTCGATATGGAACCGTCGTCCATGTCGTATTCATCGTCTTCTGCCTGATGACCAATACCCTTGTCACTGCCATGTTGCTTACGGGTGGTTCTGCCGTCCTGACGTCTCTTACGGGAGTTAATACAGTTGCAGCCTGTTTCCTCCTGCCAATTGGTGTCGTTCTCTATACCCTGTTTGGTGGTATCAAGGCAACATTCCTTACGGACTACATGCATACAGTGGTGATCATTGTGGTCATCTTCATCTTCTCGTTCTCTGCCTATGCGACTAGTGACAAGCTTGGATCTCCTGGAGCCGTCTATGATGCACTGGTCGCAGCATCGAAACTCCACCCGATTGATGGGAATGCCGAGGGAAGCTACCTTACTATGAGATCGAAGGAGGGTGGCATCTTCTGGGTGATCAACCTGGTTGGCAACTTTGGGTTCGTGACCCCTACCTCCCTTATAAACCTTTTGCTAACCGTCTATCACAAAAGCACCGTGTTCCTCGACAACGGATACTACAACAAGGCCATTGCCGCAAGTCCCGTGCATGCTTTCCCCGGATACGTTATTGGTGGTCTTTGCTGGTTTGCGATTCCTTGGCTGTGTGCTAGCACTATGGGTTTGACTGCCCTTTCCCTGGAGGGTGCTCAGCGCCTGAGCTCGGACGATGTCACAGCTGGTCTTGTATTGCCATTCGCTGCAGTAAAGCTTCTCGGCTACAGTGGTGCTGTATGCACGACGATCATGATCTTCATGGCTGTCACCTCTGCCTTCTCCGCTCAGTTGATTGCTGTTTCGTCTATCTTCACCTACGATATCTACCAGGCCTACGTCAACCCATCTGCCAAGGGAAAGACCCTCGTGTGGGTCTCGCACATGTCTTGTGTGTTCTGGGCAATTGTCATGGCTGGGTTTGCGACAGGACTTTACTACGCTGGCATTGGCATGGGCTACCTTTACCTGCTGATGGGCGTTATCATTTCCTCCGCCGTCTTCCCAGGCGCAATGTCTCTCATTTGGAAGCACCAGAACTGGATTGCTGCCGCAGCTTCGCCACCTCTTGGCCTTGCCGTGTCTCTTATTGCCTGGCTTGTGACAGCCAAGAAGGAATACGGTGTTTTGACCGTCACGACGACCGGCGCGAAGTGAGTTTAAACCCAACCCTATTAACCTTCCTCTCAACTAACATCGTAACAGCTACCCTATGCTCGCCGGCAACGTAGCCGCTCTTCTGAGCCCCGTCGTCTTCTCCCCCATCCTGACCCTCATCTTCGGCTCCCAAAACTACGACTACGAAACCATGCGTGCCATTCGCCGAGTCGACGATGCCGACGTCGCTGCTGCTGCCCACGTTGACATTGAACTCATCCCCGGCGAGATCAACACGCAGACCGCCGCCCAAGAGGAAGAGGAGATGCGCAAACTCAACCGGGCGGCCCTCTACTCGCGCACCTTGACCATTGCCATGGTCTTCTGCTTCCTCATCCTCTGGCCCATCCCGATGTACGGCTCAGGGTACGTCTTCAGCAAGAAGTTCTTCACCGGTTGGGTCGTCGTCGGCCTCATCTGGCTCTTCGGCACTACCTTTGGCGTGGTCATTTTCCCTCTGTATGAGGGAAGAGCCAGCATCGTGAGGACAGTCAAGATGATGGCCTTGGATCTGATGGGCAAGGGAAGAGGAAAGGCCATTATGGGGGAGATGACCAGCGAGAATGTCTCTGGGGCTCAGACTCCAGTTGCGGAGAAAGAGATGATGACTAAATAAGTAGCCCTCCTTTTGGATAGGGAGACTTGTGATGAGATGTCCGTTATGTTGGATTTGGATCTATGGTTGGCTTGTTTTGGATATACCCCATTTGTTTACCGTGTACACAGTGTTTGCTACTGGCAAGATTATACCCATAATAATATGCACTGCATTCAGCAAATAAGAAAGCAAAACAGCACTTCAACACATACATAAACCCAGCAGCATACTGAACAAAAAAAGCAAGAGGTATAGATACAACCGCCAAACCAGCACAAACTCCAAGGGGGGAAAACAAGCCCAACACAACCCCATCACCCATTCATTACTTATACACATGATTCTGGCCCTCCTGTTGCGCCTGTGGCTGTTGCGCCGGCGCCACAGCCCCCGAAGCCTGCGGAGGCGGGCCCGAGCCCTGGGGAGGATAAAACGGTGCTCCACCCCCGTAGTAAGCCTGGGGTAATTGGCCCGGTACAACCCCAGGAGGAGGTCTTGTATCGGGCGTGATATCAGGGCGATCGCTGAGAGTACATATCAGTATCCTATGCCTTGGTTTGGGCTAGGCTAGATGGTGGGTGAACATACCGTAGATCCTGCGTAAAGCGACATGTGTAGCAGGTTACTTCCTATTCCGAACATCAGATTGAATTCAACACAGAGAAGAGGGAAAAGGGTGGTGATAATATATACCTTGTACTTATGCATCGCGAGAGGAATAACAGGCTGAATCCAGTCAGTTCGTTCCGTGATCAACTACCTAGGTAGGTAGACTGTAGCCGCCAGCAAGACAAGACATACAATAAAGCAGACGGTGAACCATGGCCTATGTAAATACATTAGCACACATTTAATTCCCCCTAGGATATACTGTTATAAAAGGGAGATAAAAATATCAGCTTACCATCTCGTCAAGCAATGACCATTCCAATGTTGACCTAAAAGGGCAAGCAGTAAGTCATTGGTTCAGCTGGGTCAGGAACAGAGCTAATTTTAAATAGGTAGTTTCAGGGTCCGGAGTGGAGGAACGCACAGTTATAGCAGAAGGCGCGGACATTTTCGTAGCCTTCTAGCATGGAAGTGAATTCTGGTATTGGAGTTAGGAGTTAGTTTGGTTTGTAGCGCCATCTTGGGGATGTCTGCTGTGGGGGATCGAGGCCATGACGTTGGCTGGTAGGTGGTGGAAGTGGAGTAGATAGGCAGGCACGTAAGTAACATACCATGTGTTCCGAAGGTGATGCAGATGGCCATGATTGCGGCGGGGTGGTGCTTTAAGGTGGAGGGTGAAGTTAGGGGTTGTTCTAAGGAGGTGGGATCTTGGGATAGGATTCTTTGTCGTTCATGAATCGGGCGTGTTCTCGTGGCAGAAAGGCAATACTACCTAAAGTTTATTGTGGAAGGGGGAGGCAGCCATATATCGCGGTTGGGGGCTGACGTGTGGCGTGGTGGCTTGGCGCGGTAGGCCCTGGGCGTTCCGCTGCCGGGGGGGGGGGAAGGATAGGGTGGTGGCATTTATATATAGTTTACATGCTGGGTGAATACGTGTCTACAGCACAACAACCATGGTCTGGCAGCAGTTCTGCTACTGGTCAAGAATGTATTCACTAGGCCACTTTAAAAACGATTAACATGAAAATTTAATCAGGTAGCAGATAGATCCGGAGAATCACCGCCGCGTTGGCCCCTCTAGGCAACCCCACAGCATTCCGTTCTGGACCATGACTGAGTCTCCTTCAGCTTTTGTATGGGAGTTCTCATAGCACGACTTCCTGCACGAATTATCCGAAAGAGGTATAGACGTCGCTTCCGCGATTAGACTGGGTTGCGGCCGCTTCTTTATTGGGTCTTGAAAAGGAGGATGGCGCAGTGCCCGAGGTAGAAGTAGATGAAGTGTTTCGTCTCTGTACGAAGTCAGCGATTGCCCCTGATATCTTGTCGGTGACACTCACCATGCGTGACGAAGCTTCCAAAGTTCCTGCCAACCACGCAGTGCCATGTCGCACCCTTGCGCGAGTCGAACTATAGAATGTGAGCGATGAGCCGGGCTAGATGGAGTGCGCAAACCGACCTCTCGCTTTATGTATTGGGCGATATCCTGCGACTGTTAGCCGGGCTCACCGACAGATGTCACCGAACCAACCTTCTCAATGTGGTACTTGTCCATCGCCTCAATTGCTACCCATTGTATTAGCCCCCTTTTAGATTGCCCGCGGAGGTGACCATACCAACTTCCACAGCCTCCTGCTGCATGTCCTCGGTCTGTCGTCCTGTGAGCACGGCTCCTAACTACCGCTAGCGATTCTTCTTACCATATCGACCGACTTGATCTGCGCTAAAGAATCATGTTAGTCGTTGTCACGAGGATGCTGCGTTTGCACTTACGCTCAAGCTTGTCCTTCTTTTCGCTCGCCATTTTGCTGGTGGTTATTAAAGTACAGGTGCTGGTGGGTAAGAGCAAGGATTTCAGAAAAGGACCAAGCCGAAACAAACTAGTCTGCACAAACGTTCTCCAAGGAAGCCCAATGGAAGTATTGGGAATCAACATTGCTGGCTGCGCGCAATGAGCGCCGCGCGGGATCGGGCACGGGCCAGGCGGCCGCCCTCCACACCGCCCTCCACACCGCCCTCGGCACTATAAGGAAGCCAAAAAAAAAAACATTCCACCAAAAATTTTTCGGAGTTTTTCCTTCAAACCAATTTTTGTGGCACCCACGGTCACAATCATGGAGAGCACCAGAGTATTTGTCTCTGGCCTTCCGCCAACCTTTTCTGATGATCAATTGAGGAAGCATTTTGCTACTCGCTTCCAAGTCACGGACGCTCATGTATTGCCCAAGCGCAGGATTGGCTTCGTGGGCTTCAAGAGCCATGAAGTCGCCCAGCAGGCGGTTTCTTATTTCAACAAGACATACATGAAGATGTCCAAGATCTCAGTAGACATTGCTAAGCCGGTATGTGCTCCATGTTCTCTCACTGGACTCCTTCGTTTCTTTTGTCTTCCCCGCTGACAGTTAAGGTGGTCTTGGAACTGACCAGTAATATTGTAGATCGATGCCGAACCCACTCGCAAAGCTGGCAAACATGATAGGCCCTCTGCGGACGATGCCACAGAAGCTTCCCTGAAGCGTAAGCGGGATGGCCAAGATGCCCCGCAAGACGCCCGATTGCAAGAATATCTCTCTGTAATGCAACATTCATCCAAGTCCAAGACATGGGCGAACGATGATGACGTGCCCAAGCCGCTCGAGAAAGACTCACCTGCAGACAAGCCCGCTGAAGAAGAAGAGGAAACCCAGGAGCTCACCTATGCACAAAGGAAGAAGGCGAAGCTTGGGGATGACTATGATCAGTCCAGGGAAACGCACACTGATGACCGTCAAGACCATGTGTCACCTGAACCAATGGTGGTGGACCACACTGAGGAGGGTAACACTGAGTCTCCGGCGGAGCAGGATGATACTGTCGCAGAGACCGAGGAGCAACCTGTTACGGATGCGGACTGGCTCCGCTCCAAGACGAGTCGCCTCCTTGGTCTGCTCGACGAGGATGAGCAGGCGGACTTTGACACTGCGCAGCAGAAGGAATCTGTCCCTGCTCAAGTAGCAGAAGATCCAGATGCTGACTCTAGGGACGCTCAGATCGTCGCACCCGCCGCAACTGATGCTGTTAAAACAGCTAAGGAGCCGGAGGTTGACACGAATATTGAAAATATTCGTCTCTCTGCACGTCTGTTCGTGAGAAACCTAGCTTACGATACATCCGAGTCAGATCTACAACCGCTGTTTGCTCCTTTTGGGAGAATCGAAGAGGTTAGTACATCCATCACTTTCCAGAGTTGTTATTGTTGCCTTGTACACCCGCCTCTCCCCGCTCAATGATGATCATCCTGATAGGGACATCTGATGCAAAGCACATGATGTGAACAGGAAGAGAATTTTAGTAGATGCCTCTTGTTATCTGATGAGCTACACACTTCTATTGCTTTTTGACTCATTAGTTTTCTGGATGATGCTAATGTAACTAGATTCACGTGGCTTTCGATACCCGGGTTAATACCAGCAAGGGATTTGCCTACATCCAGTACCTCGACGCTGATGCGGCCGTAGAGGCCTACAAGAATCTTGACGGGAAACACTTCCAGGGTCGCTTGATGCACATTCTGCCAGCGGCTGCGAAGAAGACTTACAAGATTGATGATGCTGATTTGTCGAAATTGCCTTTGAAGAAGCAAAAGCAAATCAAACGGAAGATGGATGCTACGTCTTCCACTTTTAGTTGGAACTCTCTTTACATGAATGTGAGTACCCCGCAATGAATGCGCCGATTTCATATGCTAACGGGTTGCAGGCGGATGCTGTCATGTCTTCAGTAGCTGAACGACTGGGTGTCTCAAAAGCAGATCTCTTGGATCCTACTTCATCGGACGCTGCTGTGAAGCAGGCCCACGCCGAAACCCACGTAATCCAAGAAACGAAAGCTTACTTCTCAGCTAATGGGGTTAATATTGATGCCTTCAAACAGCGGGAGCGTGGAAACACTGCTATCCTAGTAAAGAACTTTTCGTACGGCGTCAAGACTGATGAGCTCAGAAAATTACTCGAACCATTCGGGCAGATTACGAGGTTACTCATGCCTCCCAGTGGGACGATAGCCATTGCCGAATTCGCAAGACCAGATGAGGCCCAGAAGGCTTTCAAGGGCCTTGCCTACCGAAAACTTGGAGACTCCATCCTCTTCCTGGAGAAAGCCCCCAAGGATCTGTTTGATGGCACAGCTGTACCGCAGCAAGCACCCATAGAGACTAAGGCTGTCTCTCAAGGCTTCTCGACCGCTGACACTTTCGCGGCAGATGAAGTTGATCAGCTGACACCTACCACAACCCTTTTCGTAAAGAACCTCAACTTCGCTACCACAAACCAGAGTTTCGTGGACCTCTTCCGGCCACTGGATGGCTTTGTGACCGGCAGGGTTAAGACCAAGCCGGATCCTAAGCGGCCCGGACAAACACTCAGCATGGGCTTTGGCTTCGCCGAGTTCCGGACAAAGGCCCAGGCTCAAGCGGCGCTTGCTGCCATGAATGGCCACAAGCTTGATCAACATGAACTGGTAGTTAGGGTGTCTCATCGTGGAATGGATGCCGCTGAGGAGCGGAGACGCGAAGATACGGCGAAGAAAGTGGCCGCCAGAAGGACAAAGATTATCATTAAGAACTTGCCGTTCCAAGCCACCAAGAAGGATGTTCGGTCACTCTTTGGAGCCTATGGGCAGCTGCGGTCTGTGCGGGTTCCTCAGAAGTTTGACAGGTCGGCTCGTGGTTTCGGTTTTGCGGATTTTGTAAGCGCTCGCGAAGCGGAGAATGCCATGGACGCGCTCAAAAACACGCATCTTCTGGGCAGGAAACTGGTCTTGGAGTTTGCCAACGAGGAGGCGATCGATGCCGAGGAAGAGATCCGACAGATCGAGAAGAAGGTAGGGGAGCAGGTGGACAGGGTCAAGCTACAGAAACTTACGGGGCCTGGGCGCAAGAAGTTCACTGTAGGGGCCCAGGACGGCGAAGAGGACTGAGGTCCCCTTCCTTCTCTTTTCTCCCTGTTGATAGGGACAGACAATGGCAATGGTGTGGTTTTGATGTTAATATCCCTTGCGTGCCGGATGCTGAACATGGAGTGCGGACGCAGGCAACACGTTCCTGCGGCTGTCAACACGTACATACGCGCCGCGTCCTGCAGAGTTACCCGTCCGCTCGTGCAGTGCAACCTCCTATCGAGTCTATTCCTGTCATCCCATCGCGGGTTCCTTTATCCTCGCCGATTCAAGGCTTCCTTTCCCTTAACTCCTTATACACCTAGTCGCTTGAACCCTGGATATCAGCCGGGAAGCATAACTAGACCTTGCGATCATCCCCAACAACATTCCGGCATGATCTACGTAACCAGATTGACATTCCACTCCTATGGCGACGGACGACGTCGTTGGCCGCTGCTCATTCCAACGCATGGCCTTTGCCACGGCCTTGACCGTCGGGTTGCCTGTACCTGGCCCTCGACGTAGCAGTCCATGCTTCATCTCGTGCACCAAATCCTCCGAGGAGCAGCTCACTGGTTCGTGCTCCCTGAGGGCCCCTTGCATCAATCTTCCGCTCGTTCCCATCGTGCGGTTCCTTCCCTCCTGATTTGCTCGGACACGGTTTTCCTTCGCTCATAGCTCGACCTGGACGCGTGAAGCTTGGGAGGAGATTCCCTTCCCCGCCTTGAACCGTCGCCATTGCCCTAGAGGGGTGGTGTATCAACACGGAGCGTGATTCAGCTATGCCACTAGGCCTCCCTCTCCAGGGCGAGAGTGGTTTCCTATAAACACCATGCTGCTCGCTCCCACATTCTCTCTCCCAATTCTTACATTCTCTCCAAGCATCTACGTTCTTGATTGCCGGGTTGTGACTACTGAGTTCTTTGGTAGGCAGTAGCAAGCATTTTGCACTCCTCATCCCCCCATCTCTTTGGCATTCTCCATCATTCTTTCTCAGAGCCTATCCTCTCCGGTGGTCCGCTCGATGGCTCACTGGCAAACGGGGTGCATTGTGCCTCAACACCAGTCGACTCTTGAGAGCCTAGGAGCCCATACGGACCGGGCCCTACAGAATACCTCTGGGAACGTCCAGTCATACTCGGACAATCTAGCAGACAGCGGCGCCGTTGGCCGGGAAGACCAGCTGCAGCAGCTTGCGTTCAAGTATCCTCAACCCCCAGCTCCAACACATCCAGTGCCCACTGTTCCCACCACCCTTCAGCCCCCCCAGAACCTCCGGCTTCAGAGCAAGAAGCTTCGCCGCTTGCATTCGTTTGGGCCCAGCCTAATCGGTCCTCGTAGCAGGCCCAGAAGCTATCTCCGGTCCAACAAGTATCTGGAGTACCGGTCCCGCCCTCGTCGGGACACTGGTAAAGATGGGGAACCGGTATGGTCGGACGAACTTGAAGACGCGTTTCAACAAGGTGAGCCTTCCTTCCTGTCTTACGCGTGATGGACAAATAGCTAACGCCCCTCATAGCTCTCGAGGCGAATCCGCCAATGGGCAGACGGAAATGGTCCGAGCGAGGAAAGTCATATGGTCGAAATGAGCTCATTGCTGAATTCATCTTCAAGAAGACTGGTAAGCGAAGAACCAGAAAGCAAGTCTCCAGCCACCTCCAAGTCCTCGACTCGTTCCTCAAGGGGGACCCCGACTGTAAGTACTCATCCAAAGCGTACTCAAAAAAGGGAGAGCCGGTCTGACTAGTGTTTTAGGGGAACGACTTGTACGTGAAGAGGCGGCCGTCCGCTCGAGCAACCAACATCCGCCCGCTGGTCCAAGATGGGGGCCTCCCATGGATCCTCCCATGTCAAGTCATTATGGCAATCACCTCTACCCCACCTATCATGACCCTATGAGACAGGCCTATGCAGGCGAGCTGTCACCGGCTCCATTTTCCTTGAACCCAGGCTGGCACAACACCAACATCAACACTATCCAAGGCCTCGGCTTTGGTATGTGGGTGAGCGAGCCAGACAAGCCCGATCGTATCGAGGATGCGAGTCATATCTACAGCCGCCTTCAGGACGACCAGCGCCAGCCTGTCGCCCCGATTTCTCTGAACGAGATGAGGAATTGGCAATCATCCTTCCCTTACCTTAATTCACTCATGGCCAACCCAAACTCGCCCCTGGATTGCGATGTTATCCTGATTGAAGCGAACTTGAAATTATTGGATGACTTCCCCGCGGCTGGCTCGAAGCTTGGAATTCACTTGGAACTGGATTTTTCGCAAGCGAATGCCGCTGGGGTTCCCATGCTTAATGACCTGGAAAGCTGGTCCTGCAAGACTTACATGTACGAGAACGGCCAAGAAATCTACCAGGGGCGCCAGGAAGTCGCAAGGCCGGTGCACACGACGACGCACACCAAAGCGAAGCCTCTGTTCGAGTCCAAATGGTGGGCCAATCGCTTCACCAAGCTCACACAAGATCAAAAGCTGGCTGAGAGTGCTGGACACCATGCCCCCGAGCGAGCCAGAGAGTTTCTCCGTCACCTGACTGTGGTTCAGGAAATTCGGGCCATGGCGCCCTACGGCTCGCGGCGGATGTCCAACCCTTATTCCGGACACCCCGTGGGCGAAAAGAAGAGGGTGGCGATCCTTCTCTGGAAGTTTCGACAGACGCTGCCCCGCGACGTCGTTGGTACCACCACGTGGCGCCGCGTGATCCCGTCGGAGCGGATTCCTCACAGCAGCCCCAAGGCTGCCACCGGAATCGATCTTCCTCCCCCATTGTCATTGGCCGACTCCATGTTGTTGAATCGGCCGGGACCTAATGTCTACCACCACCAGCCTCAATCTCACGAGTTGATGCACAACAATGGCGTGTCTCAGAGCTCCTGGCCTTTGTACTCGGCGGCCCAGGAGAGCGTCGCGCAAATGTTCAACGCGACTTTTGACTTTCTGGGCCCCATGAAGCAGGAAGACCGTCTGGATGATAAGATCGCCGTGACATTGGGCTTGGATGCTTTCCCCAACCTTCAACCACATGACATCAGCCGGCCGACTAGTCTCGGCGGCTCTACCGGTGGAACGGCAATGCTGAGCATGCCCGAGGTGCCCCTGGCACATCCCAACCATAGCCCATACAGCCTTGAGCATGAGGGCCACTATGTTCACAACCAGTCCATTGGGGTGAATGTGCATGACAATAGCGCCCTTTTGAACGGGATGCTGGTGACAAGCGCACAGTCAATGGACGATATGAGCCACAGCCAGGCGTCGTGGATGCCAACCACCACCGCCATGTCAGGCGACATCCCCGGGAGTCACTACCCACACATTCCCTACGCCACTTCCGATCACCACGTTGCGGTGCCTCGGGAGCCGAACCCAACCCACAGCTACGAGTTCATGCCCGAGGAGCTTGACAAGTGGCCGGGCAGTATACCGGCGGAGATGAATGGGGGAGCACATGAGCACGCGCACTCGGCTTATGCGGCGAGTAATACGGTGCAGGCAGTTTAGTGGAAGCATGGGCGGACTACTTAATGATAATTATGGCAGAAAAGTACTTTTAATAATAATATCCTCTGGCCGGGTTGGATTCGATTCTATGCAGTGTACCATAATGTCAGGATACCTTATTCGTTGCCTTATCATTGTTCTCCTCCACATGGAATAATACTACAGTAAGAATAAGTAGACCTGCTACTCCGAGTACCAGAAATGGCCATTGTTAGGGTCGAGGGTTGTTGCATTTAGCCGGGAGCTGCATTTAGCCGGCGCGGGCAGCCGTCGCCATCCACCGGGCCATACTATCCTCCTACACATACAGCCGCCACGCCTCATTTAGCCTCCAATGCTTCACTCCCGTCCTGTGCCTGGCTTCATCCTGTGGATACGCGCAATGGATTTAAGTTCATGATACGATGACCGAGGGGTAGTCGTACCCCTCTTAACCTCCTCTCCTCCCTTCTCCCCCTTCATCCCTGATCCTGCTTCTACATACCCTGTATCCAAACCTCCCCTCAATCACAATGGCCTCCCCTACCGTGAAGCTAAACACCGGCTACGACATGCCCCTTGTGGGCTTTGGTCTGTGGAAAGTGAACAACGACACCTGCGCGGACCAGATCTACCATGCCATCAAGGAAGGATACCGTCTGTTCGACGGCGCCTGCGGTACCCCTCCCCCATCCCCTCTCCCCTCTCCCACACCCCAACGACACTAACAACTTCTCCCCAGACTACGGCAACGAAGTCGAAGCCGGCCAAGGCATCGCCCGAGCCATCAAAGACGGTCTCGTGAAGCGCGAAGAGCTCTTCATCGTCTCCAAGCTCTGGAACAGCTTCCACGACGGCGACCGCGTCGAGCCCATCTGCCGCAAACAACTCGCTGACTGGGGCATCGACTACTTCGACCTCTACATCGTCCACTTTCCCGTTTCCCTGAAATACGTCGACCCGGCCGTCCGCTACCCGCCGGGCTGGATGTCCGAGTCCAACAAACTGGAATTCGGCAAGGCCACGATCCAAGAGACCTGGACGGCCATGGAGTCGCTCGTGGATCAGTCGCTCGCGCGCAGTATCGGTATTAGTAACTTTAGTGCCCAGCTGGTTATGGATCTCTTGAGGTATGCGAGAATTCGTCCGGCTACGCTGCAGATCGAGCATCATCCGTACTTGACCCAGACGAGGCTGGTGGAGTATGCGCAGAAGGAGGGCTTGACTATCACGGCGTATAGTTCTTTTGGACCGTTGAGTTTCTTGGAATTGGATGTGAAGAATGCGGTGGATACGCCGCCGTTGTTTGAACATGGGGTTGTCAAGGGCCTGGCGGACAAGTATGGACGCACTCCGGCCCAGGTGTTGTTGCGTTGGGCCACGCAGAGGGGCATCGCCGTTATTCCCAAGAGTAATAACCCTGAGCGGTTGAGACAGAATCTGGATGTGACGGGGTGGGATTTGGAGAAGGACGAGGTGGAGGCCATTGGTGCCCTGGATCGCGGTTTGCGGTTTAATGATCCTCTGGGTGTAAGTTTCCTTTTCCTTTCCCCTTCCCCTTCATATTTCCTTATTGTGGAGGGTTATGTACTGACCTGTCTATCTCTAGTACGGCCTCTACGCTCCCATCTTCTAGACGAAGTAACTCACAAATCTCACGAATTCAATGCTTCATTCCAACCCAAGAATGCAGATAGTAGATAGTAGATAGCGGCGATAAGATAACGCCAAGACGCGATACGATAACCAACCAACATTTCTCCCTCCCATCCCATCCCATCCCATCCATCTACACCTCACTTACCCTCCCTCATTCTCTCACCATCTACATCCTACATACAATGACCTACCCCCAAACCCAAACCCAACAACAATAACAACCACATACCAACCCCAAGAAAAAAAGAAAAAATGCCCCCCCTCCCAAAATGCATCCACATCAAAACCTCCCCCGCTCCACGCTCCCTCACCGAAAGCAAACTCATTCTCTCCGCGCTCCAAAAATTCGGCGAAGTGGTTACCTTTCGCAACTTGAAGGTGAGTGCAGCCCAGCACCAACCCCCAGTCGCCCCCAGCCCAGCTCCCCCCACCCCCGGATCAATTAATTAATATCTACTACAATATGACTGATAAAAGAGGGAACGGCGCGGGGAGGAAATAGTACGACCCATCAAACAAATCCCCCAAATCGGCACACAACACCATTGCTATTTTTGAGTCTGCGAATGCGGCCACTGCGGCGGTGGAGGCTTCGCCTTTGAGGATTTCGATTCCGACGCCCAGCCAGACTCCGGGTTCGGGGTTGGGGTTGGGGGATGATAAAGGACATACACAATCCCAATCCCAATCCCAATCACACTCACAAACACAATTACCATCACAAACACATTCGCAAACACAACCACACACACGCCCACGCCCAGGAACACAAACCGAACCACACACCCTAACATGCACGATCCAAGTGTCGCGGCACAACCACGCGTCGGCGATGACGCGCAACCCCTACCACACGTTCTTCTACGTCGACAAGATGAGCCACATGTACGAGGATCTGGTGAAGACGGGGATTCCGTTGGATTATTTGGCGGATGGGCCGATGCGGCGGAAAGCGCATGTGCCGGAGCGGGTGAAGAGGAGTTTGGATCGGGATATTTGGAGGTTTGGGGGGAAGAGTTTGATGGGGTTGTATCGGTTTGGGTTGGAGGAACGGGGAGATGAGAAGGGAGAGGGGGAGAGGGAGGGGAATGGGGATGGGGATGGGAAGGAGGTTTTGAGATGAGGATCTTGCTTTTACGGAGTATCTGGTCTGGATGTATTTTGGGTTGGGTGTATAGTACGCTACGTCACTTCGTATATCGTAATTCTAGTAAATAGGTAGTAGGTAAGTGCTATCGATGGGCAGATGAAGATTAAGCGCTATGCTGCTGCAATGGTCCCTGTCTGGCTGACTTAGGCAACCCGGATGTACGCTGCGCTCGTTAGTGCTGGTTCAAACGTGCTGGTTCAAACGTGCTGGTTCAAACGTGCTGGCAAAAACGTAGAGTACTTACTCGCGTCGACTTGCATGATATGCGGTATCGCCAGCCGCACCTTGTTCCGATACAGAGCCGGCGCCCTCATCTGCAGCGGATTGCCCTCGAAGTACACCGTCTGCAGCTTCTCCTTGTCCCGGAGTTGGTGCTCCACCTCGTCGAAGCTCGAGAGCTGGTTGTTGGACGCCCACAGCTCCTCTAGGTTCTTCAGATGCGACAGATGCTCCAGCTTGGAGACCTGGTTGTTGGAGAAGTCCAGCACGCGCAGCGACGTGTTCTCCTCGAGCCCGCTGAGATCGGTGATCGCATTATGAGAGACGTAGAGTTCCTCCAAGTTCTTCAGATTCGCCAGGCCGCTGATATTCGTGAGACGGTTCGACTGGATCGAGAGGATGCGCAGGTTGGAAAGGCCATCGAGGTTCTATCATCATCGGTCAGTCAGCCACCCAGCCACCACCCAGAAGCCACAAAACCACATACCTTCAACTCCGTAATCTTATTCTTGCCCAACCACAGCTCCTCCAGCGCCTTCAGCTGATCAAGATTTTCAATCTCCTATACACCAGTCAGCACCATCGCCCCAAACACCACCCGCAGCAAAAACCAAACCCACCCTAATCCTATTCGCCCCCAACTCCAGATTCCTCAAGGCCGTAAACGTCTCCACGCCCTCTATCCTGGAGATTTTATTCTGCACAAAGTACAAATCCGTCAACTTGACCAAATGCGCGATATTCTTGACATGCTTAATCTTATTGAAACTGAGATCCAAGCTGGTCAGGTTCTCGAACTCATCGAGACCCTTGACATGCGATATCAAATTATCGTAGAGATCAAGTTCCGTTAGCGACTTGGCGACGGTCGTGGGGAATTCGATCCGCGAGATCTGGTTCTGTCGGAGGCATATTTTCTATCATCGTCACCGGCACATCACCACCATCAAATTAGCATGTGTTCGCGCCAGATTATGCAGGAGGGGCGTAAATCTCAAACATCAAACATACCTGCACCTTGGGAAATCTTTCCAATCGTAACGCTGGAATAGATCCTATGCGACAATGAACGAGGTCGATTTCCTATCCACCACTCTCTATTAGCTCATCCCACCCCCAAACAGACAAGACAAATGAAATGAACGCGTCAAAAGCGCAATACCTCTGCATCCGGATCCTCATCCTCAAGTAAATCTGCAAATCGCAAACAAATTAGTCCCGTTTCAACGCGTCCTAGCCCCTCCACTGTAACCCCCCTGGGAAGAAAACCACCTACCCTCATCGGCCTCGATCTCCTCTACCGGCGGCGCATCCGAGTCCGAGTAATCCGGATCTTCCAAAGCCTCTGGATTCGTGATGATGGCTTTGGGCTCGACGCGGAGCTTTCCGTCCCAGCCGTTTTTGTCCTTCATCGTGGCGGGGGTTGTGTAGTCTGTTGAGTGGTGTGAAGAGGAAATCGTGGGGGGTGTGGTATGGATTTGGTGGTGGTGAGGCGGGGAGCGGATCGGGAGGTATGACGATGCCAAGAGCGTAGCTGGAGGCTCAAGTCGAAGATTGTCAGGGGAAAACAGTCAATTAAATAGGCCAGGCCCGGAATAAACGGAGGAAATTAGGGAATTATCTGAGCGGCGGTGGTGGTAGGCGAGGCGGATGCCATGGATGCAGGATTTGAAGATGACTGCGGCGTTTGGTCCGCCTGATCCCGACCAGGCCGTCTGATGCGATGCGATCGACTCTATATCGCCGCGATCACGCCCACATGCGTTCTATCTACCATGTCATTCGCTACGCCTATCTCTATGGCTGAGTGTAGTCTCGTGAAATGTCAATTCAAAAAAAAAATTACTCAAACACGGGACAGCTGATGGTGGAGGCGGACGCTTTTATGTACAGCACGTACGCCATCCAGTACATATACATTGCAAAGTCACCGGTCGCCGAATCCGGGATCGATGAGAGACTATGCGTGTACCAGAAGCAGCGGCAGGCGCTTGGAGACATAGATCAAGATGCCACACGCGAGGGGTCACCAAAAAAGCAGATCATGGTGCACAAAGACAAAAAGACGCGGGTTTTGGGTCACAGGGAGAAAGGAAATAACCAGGACGGCAGTCAAGCCTCTTGCGGGCTGCGGTTAGTCAAAAGGGCACAAAATGGAGTTGAAGAAAAAAAGACAGATGAAAGAAAAAGAGGGAATGTAAATGAGAGCGTATACATGAGATCAGCAAAATTTTGGCTGATGACCAAGACGGACGCCTGCAGAATGCATCAGGAAGAAGAGAAGAGAAGAACGTCAAAACACTAGGAAACAAGACTGGCGGGGGTAATCAGGTATCTGCTCGCTTGGAGCACAAGGAACATGGCCGGTGCTCGAGAAAATTGCAATGGACAAGGGAAAAGGAATCAAAAAAAAGACAAGGAAAAGGATAACACATCTTCACCGTGCAGCTACCGCAAGCCTCGAAGCCCGGGAGAGACTGGGTCTATCCTCAGGATGGCCTGGCTGCAGTTGAACCAAATATCGGGCTCTTTCTTTTCAAACCGACTGGACCCGCAAAGTGAAGAAGCATGCTGTAATGCAAATGCCAGAAAGTAAAGTTACAGGCATTACAATGCAATGTCGAGAACCAAACTGACGTCTTTCACTTGTGCCCCGGCAAGGTCTTCGAGAACAGGAATCAGATCAAGAAGCTCATTATCGTGAGCGTCAGAGAACCAGCTGCTGATGGGTATCGCATGTTGAGGGTGGAATATATAGGAAGTCGGGGAATTATCGATGATGATCGTGTCGCGCAGGTCGCGACCTACTTGGGAGAGATCCTACCAGGGGTCAGCATTTATGTCACGCAAGGAATGTTCGGTGGGTGTTCAGTGGGCATGACTGACCTTCACATAGTTGCCTTGGTGGTTGTAACAACTATCCCTGAACAGTCGGTGGTGGACAACGTTGTGGATGTCCAGTTGATCCAGTAGAGGATCCCCATACTGTAAATCATCAGCGACTGTAAAGGCGACGGTCTGAAGCAACTTACCTTTGAAACCGAAGCGGTAAAAACAACAACCTCATATAGCTCGCCAACCCGTTTCATAAATTGATCCACGCCAGGGCGCTTGATCACATAGATGTTGTGGTACTGGCCTTCGATTTCGACGGGAATGGTAAAGTCTGCACGTTCGAGAACCTAGAGCGACCGTGTCAGCATGCATTGTTCTTTCAGATGAAGGGAAAACGGACCTTGAAGCTACTGTGAACTAGCGTCTCATCCAGGTCGAGAACCAAGCACTTCCTGTCTCGAAGATGAGGAAGAGCCGGAGGTAACAGGAATTGTTGTTGCATGTCCTGTAGTATTGCTTCGGTGTGATTCCCAGATGGGGCCATCAGAGGAGGTAATTCGGCTGGTAGCACTGTTGCCTCCTCATCGTGTGAAGTATACTTCTCGTCCTCATAGCTAGTTTCCGACGACGGTGGCTTGGGCAATTCGTCAGTCTCCACAGCATCTTGAGACTTCTCCGTCGGCGTTGGGGGTGCTGGCTCTTCCGTTTTCTGGACGATATCATCCGTTTTGCTGGTTACCGCGCTTCCTTCGGCGGGCGTAGTGGCAGGTTGAGTACTCTGACCGACCCCAGGACCCTGAGACTCGGCATTGTCCCGTGGCAAAGATGGCTCATGGCCGGTTTCCGGTGAGCTAGACGGTACTGTTGCGCCGTCGAGCTGCGAGCCCTGGTCGGGTGTGGTCACCGTGCGCTCTTCGTCCACCTGGGACATGGACTGATTTGAGGTTACGGTCAGGTTGGGTTTCTCGTCCCGGTAGTAGCTCGGGTCTTTGGATTCCGCGGTGCTCGAATCACCAGCATTGGCATCCGTCTTTTCCGGGGCGGGCTGCGTGCTTGGGACCGACGGCCGTCGGGAAGTCCTCTTGGCTGGGATGGCAGGATCTTCCGGATCATCGCTGGACGAAGAACAGCAACTCAAGAAGGCGAACAGTCTGTACGAGACCTTGTTCCTCCGTTCGGGCTTGGCCGGATCACGCAGGTCAGGACTCGCTGCCTTGTCTTCCTCCAAACTCGCCCCCTCCTGGTTCTGCCGACGTGACCTCATACTGCTGCCTCTGCTCCGGTCCCTCCGACCCTTGAATATGCTTCTTTTCGAACCGCGAAGAGTATTCTCAGAGTCATCATGGGCGGTGTCCTGGCTCTTGTCCAGCGTGGATTGGCGGTCCGCCTTTAAAGATGCACGCGACGGAATGGGCAACAGCGTGTGTTGTTTCTTCGGTGCGTCGGCCGCGGTGGCTGCCGAGTCGCCTGCGGAGCCTTGAGCGGGTGCGACGGACTCCTGGACCGCATTGGAGGGCTCTAGATGAGTTGACGGAGGCGACGCATCTGTGCTAGCGGACTGGTCCTGAGGCGACGATTCAGGATCTGACCAAGACGCGATCAGTGAGGATTCTCGGAAGCAAGTCAAGCGCATCGGAGAATTTATCGCGAAGCCAGAAATGACAAGGAAACTTACTGGAGTCGGGGTGGCTCGTCGCGATAGGCATGGGCGCTTCTGCGGTGGCCGCCTTTGAGTTTGATGGTGAGGAATCTCGCTCCAAGCTCCCTCCGAGCATTGAGGGTAGCAGAGCGAGGTTCACGGGGACGACAGGGACAGAAACCGGAGGAAAGAAGGAGAGTGGCGAGAGAGCGAGTCGTCGGGGACAATGACCACCAGGGTTACCGCCGAGGGGGGGGGGGGGGGAGGGAGGGAGGGAGGGGAGATGGGCGGGCAAGGAAGAGGAGAGAGAGTGCAGTCACGCCTCCTGGCTCTCGCCCGTACTGAATGGATGGATGGGATGGGATGGGATGGAGGCAGGTTACTAAGGTAAGAGTAAGGTCGTACCAGTAAGTTGCTTAGCTCTGGGTCCCGGACCACCGCCTTGAAGGAGGCTAGTGCGCAGCACTAATACTCGTCGCTATGAGGAAATCCAATCAATCCTCCCTCCAATGTCCAGGAATCCAGGCGGCAAACGGGCATAAAAGCATATGCGACCGGCACGATCGGGGACGGGGTCTGGGGAGGATCGCAAGAAAGGGTTCAAGCGTGGACGCGCAGGCTGTCGGAGCAGGGAATCACGTGGTCGGGCCAGGGTGCAGCTCTTTTTAAAGTGGTACGGAGGAGTGGAGGTAAGGATGGTAGTAGCAGTAGCCAGGAAAGCAAGGTTGCCAGGTAGTAGTAGGAGGACGTAGGCAGAAGGAGTAGTG
This sequence comes from Aspergillus sclerotiicarbonarius CBS 121057, assembly GCA_003184635.1. Taxonomy (NCBI): domain Eukaryota; kingdom Fungi; phylum Ascomycota; class Eurotiomycetes; order Eurotiales; family Aspergillaceae; genus Aspergillus; species Aspergillus sclerotiicarbonarius. The sequence continues at coordinate 246,705 of KZ826362.1, read as the reverse complement.
GTTAGAGGGTTGTAACGTAAACGATTTAGGGTATGGATCGATTGTTGCACTGGGGCTGACGGGTTGCTGGCCAGCGGGAACGAAGTTAAGGTGAAAAAGGAACTCTAGCAATCGGATCGGCGGTTGGGGATCGGTTTGGTTTCTTGTGCTGTGGGTTCGTCCCTTTCGCTTAGTCGACAGGCAAAGAGTCAAGAGGGACAGTCCGATGGTGTCTACAACAATATTAATCAGGACGGGCAACAGGGGAGCACGGAAGTCGACGGTGCTCTGGTCTCTGGAGTCGCCCAGCAAAGCCGGTTGATGATGATGATGGTGCCAGGACTCTAGTAGCAGAGTGGCTTGTCCTTAGCTCTCTTGGACTGGCGGCTAACCGGTTTAAGAGGATGAGGAAGGGGAAAGGGGGGAAGAGGAGAAGAGAGGAGAGGAGAAGGGAGGGGAGAGGGGGGATGATGATACTGATAGTAATAATACGATAATAATAATAATAATAATAATAATCATAATAATCAGAGGGTTAATAAAATTAAAATTACTTGCTGCCGGGCTGCGCGCGCGGACTTTACTGAAGTGATGGATGGCCTTAATTAACCAGTAGTAAGTAGGACGTTGATGCGCCGTCCTGACTTGCTGGGCCACTCGGGGCGGGTGTGCCTCAAGGAACGGGGGGGCAAGGGGTAAAAGAAAAGCAGAAATCGGAGAACGCAAGAGAAATTACGGAAAGGAGGAAAGGAGGTACGGAAGGAAAAAAAAAAAAAAAAAAAAAAAAAGGAAAAAACGGAAGAACACAGGCCAAGTCTGGTCTGGACCAAAAGATGCAGGGCTGCAGAATTGGGGCCAGACACACTCGGACGCCTACTGGCCGGTCCGGCGATTGGAGGAAGTTCAGTCCCCTCCAGCAGGCTTGGGGCTGATTTGACGGGAGATGCCCCGTACCTTGAACTTTGCCCGAGACCAGAGGAGTGGGAATGTACCTATGGAGAGGGAGGCAACCATGAGGAACCATGTGTCGATGAGGTTGACCACGTACATATTCAGACATGTGCACGACCAGGATGGAAGCAGCCTCTGGAAGTATGTTGGGTTGATTGCATACAGAGCAGACATGCCTTACTTACCTATCGCCAGTTCCCCACTAGTATTCCGTACCGATGTACTCTGTAATTCATGCATCCACGGTGGTGGTGCCGTGATGTGATGGAGGTGGTTCGACTCGAGTCATCATCCCGAAGGGGACCTGCCTTGAATGATCCATTTGGTATTATTCATTTACTACCCATGATTTAAACTTGAAAACTAAGGATGGCACCTTTGCCCTCCACCTCTTATGACCGTAGCACATTTCGTCCCAAGGTTCTTGGCACAGGGATCTTGTTCGCGTTCTTTCCGTGGGCGCTTCCAGGGCGAATCGGGGACCGCCATGGGTCGTGGTGGTCTCGATAATCGTGGACGAAGGCTGGGTATATCGGGCACTTCAATAGCCTGGCTAGAGAATGTGTACGGAGTAGTCGGGAGGCGTTTTTGCTCTTCTTTTTAATTTATTCCCCCCTTCGATTTTCTGATTCTGTACGTAGTAGCACTCGCCTCCGTGGTGATCCATGTTTGTCTGGAAGTTGTACCACCTTCACTGAACCTGCAGCGTCTCATTCCTCATGATCAAAGCAATCATGGGAAACCTTCCTCCACCTTCAAGACCCTGAAAACAGTTCCAGGTGACGGCTTTCTGCTCGGCCATGTGGACAACACCAGTACGAAAGGAGGCAAGACCAAGAATAACTTACGGCTATTGTGGGTGATCATTACTGACTCGGTGGTACAGGATCTGAAATTTAATGCCATGTCTTCGTCTTGAGAATTAAGATCCTGGCCCGGCACCTCCACCCCGAGAGCACTCGGTCTTATTCGCTTCTTCTCAGTTCTCCTGCCAGGCTTCGGCCTAAACCCCGTGTGCCTTACGGCTCCGCACATACCTCATAGTGCCTACCTATCAGTATCGTCATCTTCAGTCCCTCTCCGGGCGGTCGTTGATTGGACCAATCCTTCTCTTATAATCAGTCTTATCATTGGCTATCTATCACCCTGCATAGGCTTGAGGTATCCTACCACCTGCTGCTATTCTCCCCTCTTTCGCTGGGAAATCCCCCAAGTTCAAGATTTGAACCACTAGTATGTGCTGGTTGTAATAGTCCATCACCATGGCTGGCGGATGATGCGCCTTCCTGCATCTACTTAAGGAGGATGACCTGCAAATCGGATGCTGTCTAACAAGAATAGGTCTGTGCAGTCGTCTAGGGACTCAGCGAGAGCCGATCTTCCTGCGCGGCAGAGACCGAGGTCCTCTGCAATCTGCATACCTGCACACATACCTAGACGCTGGAGGTATTAATGCCCCGTTATTTCTGGTTGTATTACCCTGCCTTCTTTCAGCAATAACGGTCTGCATCAAAGACGATCATATTCCCGCCAGAGAAAGTGCATCTGCAGCCATCCATCATTTGCAGGAAGAGCTAAGCAACAACCACAAGGACGCAGCATTTCCGCCTGCGTGAAACATTCCAATGTCCTTCACTTATGTGTGGGGTTAAATCGTGACACAGGGAGAGTGGCGCATTCTACGGAGTCCCTCAGCTTGCCTTGAACTGAACTCAAAGCGATTGTCAAGCTCGGTTGAGACTGGTTGATCGTAGACGGATTCACGGTGGTTCAAAGGCGCTGGTAATTACTTGGTATTACCCGATCTCCATGCTCTCCACTGTTGGTATCGTCCTACCGCGACCCCGCATTAAGTGAGAGCTTCAGCTTGCAGTCTTAGGATGCTATTCCTGTGTGGACTCTGCAAGTACAGCCCGCCCATGGACAAGAGGCATCTACAATAAATGGGCTGAAATGAGAGGCCACCTCTAGGCTCGGCCCAATTTGGAGATACCTGATCACAGGGCTTTCTTCGCTCCGGAAATGCCTGATATGCGGTGCTTTATTAAGGTCTTACGGCATCTGCACTGACCTCAAGTTTAGGAGCAAGGCCTCGTGCGATATTTAAAGAACTCCTGTGTCTTACCGGAAACTACCCACTATTGAAGCTTAATCGGCCGACACCAGATCGATCCATCGTATCTTGGCTGCACTTTCCATCAGATGATGCCACAGGCAGTCATACCATCACCAGCAGACAGAAGGTCCGGTATCGTCGTAGACATAACCAGATAACAACCAGCAAGCACGTTTTTTTCTTCCATCCCAGTGACCGGGACCCTCCCTCCACTTAGGATTGGATGCCACATTGTACTCGATAGCTAACCGCACGAATCGAACCTTGGAGTTCGAACCAGTGTGCTATCGAGTTGCAGGGGTCTTGGTCGGTTTAGGAAGTTGAGCGCTTCCAGGCAACATCATAGTAGTTGATGTCCTTCGCAATAAGTACATACCGTATTGACCTCGTGTATTTTATACCGAGTTCTTCGAACCCCAACCCCAACCTTAACCGCATGATGTCAACGGGGCCCCTGGACTCCAGGACGTCCTAAGACGACTAGGTAGCCATCAAACATCATTTTTCTTGGATGTTGCTCCTATTCTCGGCTTCAAAAGTCGCGGGTAACGGATTTATCAATTGCTCTATCCTTGGAACAGACCTCGAGGGAATGATCTGGGGACTCCGCACGTGAGATGCGCCTCCGCCCCTCCGCATTTTGGCCCGAGGTCTTCACATGCGTCAACTCGCAATCGCTCCAGCATCCACGTTGCCAGCTTCACCCATAATGTGACCGGCTGAGTGAGTTGTCAGCTAACATTCGATAACCCGCCCTTCCTATAGCTATTACATCTCGTCTTCACGTTCAATCCGACTTCAACTCGCAGGCCAAAGGGATACATCGCGTCATTCCTGCAGGCGCTTCTCATGGCCTTCGACAACCTGGCCTAAGGATGTCAGCTGCCGTGAGAGCACTGTGCAATACGAAGAATACGAATCTTGCTGAGAGGGGAAGTGTGGTATAGATGAGGCATGATGGCCGTTCAATCAACGCTTCGACACCGAGAGGATCCTCTCGTTACGTTGTTCAACCGCTATGCCGGCCTCTTTCGTTCCCGGATAAAACGTTCATCCAAAACAACCAAAATCATCGCCACCCTTGCACTGATCCTGTCGATCTTGGGCTCCGGATATGGAGGCTACAAATGGTTTAGTGAGAGGGCCAAAGAACGTGCGCGGGGAAGTCGATTGTTGCGGCGAAATTCCGGGATTCGGGGAACAGATGGAACTCGCACCATATACGTACCCTATAAGGATTCTATGACCTCCAAGGTCAAAATCTATCCCACCAAACAAACGACTTTCGACGCGCACCGACGGTTATTCTTGAACCCGCCTGCTGCCGCCCGTGTAGGCGATGGAGAGTCGGTCAATCAGATCCCCCCGCCAACCACCAAGCCAGGCCTGAACCTGGCATTCCTTCACCAGTTCCTCAGTCTAGGAAGTATCATGGTTCCGAGGTGGGGCAGTAAAGAAACTGGGTTGCTCATGGGTCATGGGGTTTTCTTGCTATTGCGGACATACCTATCGCTACTGATCGCACGCCTCGATGGTGAGATTGTGAGGGATCTCGTCTCTGGTAAAGGGCGTGCTTTCGCCTGGGGCATTATCAAATGGTGCGGTATCGGTACACTGGCTTCCTACACCAACGCCATGATCAAGTTCCTCCAGTCGAAGGTGTCTATAGCTTTCCGGACCCGGCTGACGAGGTATATCCACGATCTCTATCTCACCGGCGATAACAACTACTACAAGTTGATGAATCTGGATGGCAGTGTTGGCCAAGGACCGGACCAGTTTATCACCCAGGACCTTACCCTCTTCTGTTCTGCAGCTGCCGCACTCTATTCGTCCATGGGGAAACCTATGGTGGATCTGTTTGTCTTTAATTATCAGCTGTACCGTTCGCTTGGGCCTTTGGCCCTAACGGGTATCCTCACGGGTTACTTTAGTACAGCAGCAGTCCTGAGGAAGATCTCACCACCGTTCGGGAAGCTAAAGGCCGTTGAGGGTAAGAAGGAGGGCGACTTCCGAAGTCTACACTCCCGATTACTTGCCAATGCCGAAGAAATATCTTTCTATGGCGGTGCAGACATCGAACGGGTTTTCCTAGCGAGAAGCTTCAAGGACCTTCAGCGCTGGATGGAGGGCATCTACAGTCTCAAGATCCGCTATAACATGCTCGAAGATGTGATCCTGAAGTATGCCTGGTCTGCGTTTGGCTACCTAATCACGTCTCTGCCAATCTTCCTTCCTGCCTGGGGTGGCTTGGGGGGTGGGATGGAGCTGGTAGATGTGCCCAAAGAAACTGGTCGAGAACGAGACCGCATGAAAGAGTTCATCACGAACAAGCGCTTGATGCTGTCCTTGGCCGACGCCGGTGGCCGGATGATGTATAGCATCAAGGACATATCGGAGCTGGCCGGTTACACGTCTCGAGTCTACAGCTTGATATCCACGCTCCACAGAGTGCATGCGAATGCGTACTACCCCCCACGCAACTCGCATGCCGAACTCTACTCTCTCGCCGATGCACAAGGAACTATCCATAACGGCTTTGACGGTGTGCGTCTGGAACAAGTCCCCATCGTTGCACCTTCACTCTATCCCCGTGGTGGCGACGAACTCCTCGAATCGCTGTCATTTGTCGTGCACTCTGGGGACCACCTCCTGATATCCGGACCCAACGGGGTGGGCAAGTCTGCTATTGCTCGGGTTGTATCGGGGTTGTGGCCGGTGTACCGCGGCTTGGTCAGTCGTCCAAGAGGGTTTGGGATCGACGGCATCATGTTCCTTCCCCAACGGCCCTATCTTAGCGTGGGTACTCTGCGTGATCAAGTCATCTACCCCCACACAGCAATCGACATGCACGAGGCCGGTATAACCGACGCTGCGCTGCAGGAGGTTTTGGATGACGCTCATTTGGGCTACCTTCCCGGGCGCGAGGGCGGATGGGACGCTCGCAAGGAGTGGAAAGATGTACTCAGCGGAGGAGAGAAGCAGCGCATGGCACTGGCACGCATTTATTACCACGAGCCTCGCTACGCCTTCCTTGATGAGGGAACTTCTGCGGTCTCTTCCGACGTCGAGGGCCTGCTGTACCAGCGGGCAAAGGAGCGGGGAATAACCCTGATCACGATTTCCACGCGCGCATCCCTGAAGAAGTACCACACCTATAACCTCACCATTAGTATTGGAGATGAAGGTGAACAGTGGGAGTTTGAGAGGATTGGTACGGAGAAGGAGAAGCTGGGCGTGGAGAAGGAGCTGCAGGAGATACGCAAGCGGCTTGACAAGGTCGAAGAGTGGAAGCGACGCCGGGAAGAGATTGAAGACGAGCTGAGCAAGGTCTGGATCGAGGAGGGAGAACTTGCTCCACCGCCCTATGAGGCCGAATCTGAAGCAAGTGAGGTACAGGCAGTTGAGGAGGGATGATGGTGAGCGGTAGGGTTTCCTACACAGCAGGTGGCCGAGGTCATGGCCACATGTTGACGGTTTCAATTTCAACAACATCTTTCCGGAGATAAACCGTATCTGTGCTTCTTTAAGGATAGCAATATATTCTTTGTTATTGTCACACATTGGTGCATTGCAGCGTGCCTGGTTCATGTCCACGTAGGGTCACATGACCGCCATCCACGGCAACAGCGCGGAACCTGCCACTCTCCCTGTGCCATGCATGATCTAGTCCTCGCCAGCTTCACAGTCCTTTCTTTGCTCGCCTTCTTTCCTAAATTCGACTGCTTGTGTTTACCTTATTTGCACTTTAGCGTTTTTTCACGTGTTACTTCCCACCTCAAGGATGTGGATTCTCCTTGCAGGATAATTACCTCATTTTCATTCAATTTTCACACCCTATTTCAGTTCTACTTGTCAGCAAGAAAAAGCGAGCGAAAGAAAAACCGAAAAAAAAAACCTCTAATAATGTCTCAAATGATAGAAGACTCGTCTTCTTCAGACGAGGGCAACAAGTTCGTCATTGCCGTCAATCGGTCCTTCAGCGATGGCACCGAGTCCAGCTGGCCCACGGAAGAGGCGTGCAACAAGCCGGCCGGCGATAAGCGGGCGAGGGTGAAGCTGGCCAAGTTGTGGATGCAGAAGACAGGCGCTTACCAGCGAGGTATGTTTAATTATCTTTCTTTCTTGATGATGTTTGGAATCGCTTTCGCAATATTACCCCTGAGGGTTTTGGTGCGATTTACTGTTCATGACTCCTTGCAACTGTTGGGGTGATGCGCTGGGCCGGTTGGATGTCTACTCCATCACCACTTGCAGATCACCAACAACCACTTTTTTGATGGGAAAAAAAAAAAAAAGACAGACAGAAAACGGAAGAAGGCTGGCGGCCTGCTTCAGCTATGACTTGAATTCTGTCTCTCTCTCCTGTTGTTATCTACGCATGTCTTTGCAACCAACCGCTGCCTCCCCAACATCTGGGAATAGTGCTTCAGTTTGTCTCATCCACTGACTTCGGTTAGGGGTGAACTACACTCTCGACCGTCTGCCCGATGGTTATGCTCTGTTTGACAGGCCGCGTCAGGCGAACCCCGAAATTGTAGGTTTGCAAGCCTACACTTGGGTATAATCATATCTGACTCTGCCAGCGTGACCGTTTAATCTATGGCCATCCTGTGAACCTGGTCTTTAATTCCACGAAGCAGTTCTTTCCACATTTCTACTACCTGATGACAGGGGGCGAAGAACCCTGCACCTGTGAGTTATGTGTGAAGCTGGCCAAGCGTCAAGGAGGTTTGTCTCAACGAACCCAAGCTTTCATACTACGCTAAGATAACCATCAGTGGAGGATGGCTCGGTACGGCGAGGGCGTGGAAGGCTCCCAGGGAGACCTGTCGCAACGCCTACTCAGACCCCGGGAAGACCCAGTCGACCACCTGGTAGACCGCCTGGCTCAAGCTCAAGTAAGCCACCTGGCAGACCACCGGGAAGACCGCCAGGAAGACCACCCGGTCGACCACCAGGAAGGCCACCGGGAAGACCACCAGGAAGACCACCGGGAAGGCCACCAGGTAGGCCCCCAGGTAGGCCGGGCAGACCTCCGGGGAGTCTCTTTGGTTCCACCACATGTCCTACAACAGATAATGAAGGGACCCCAGACGTGTTCAAGAACGCAGTCCTGCAGCTCAAACAGCATGGTCTACTGGAGCTGGACATAACCGAACCCTCGAGTATGGACTGGCGAGCAGAACGGTCAGCCCTCGATGAACACCTTCAGAAGTTGGACATGCAACCGTCTTTCCTGCCCCGTGCGGGAGAAGTCGTACTCTGGGCCCCAGATTTTGAAGGTGAACTCGCCTGGAACCCAGAACATAGTGGTGTCCAAATATACTCCCCCGGCGAAAAGCGCTGGCTGGGGACTCCTGAATGGCGAGCAGGTATCGTCAGCCAGGTTCCCGAGGAAGAAACCGTATTTCAAGACATTGTCGCGACGTCCCCGAAAGAATGGAGTATCAACTATTCGGGGTTCCGTGTTGAGACTTTCCCTGACCCTCACAGTCCCGACAAGAGCTACTCTCTACACTACAAGTACGTATACTTGAAGTCTATCAAACCGTTCGGCGCCTTCGAGCACTTCCTACAAAACATTCCTCGAGAGGGACTGCATCCGTCTATTGAATACGCCATGACGATCATGTCGTCATTCAGCCTACTGGATAAGTACTACTTCAAAGGCACCTGGCCTGACGCATCGATCTATTGCCGGGGAATCTTCCTAGGAGCGGAGCTTTTGGTCGTTGGGGATGCTGTCCGCTTGAAACCCGCTGGCTACAATGAACATACCCATGAGACCAGACATGTCACCGATGTCATGGTCATCGAAGAGATCCGACTTGAACTAAAACAATGCGACGACGAACTCAAGTCCAAACAACTGGCCGAGAAATACCAAGTGCGCATCCGAGGGAAGGTCTACACAACTAGTCACCGGCGTGTCTACCTAGCCAACAGTAATCTGCAGCCCACCAACCCCTTAAACCCTGACGAGGTCGTCGACGCATTCCATATCGTGGGTATGAACGGGTACGGTGACTGGTACCACGTTCACCCCGGGGCCACGGTGGATGTATCGCAGGATATGATTCTTGGACGGCTCTACGAGCCAGACGCGCTGCAGCTCATGTTTGGGTCCCTCTCGTTGGGATATGACCTCCATGGGGTGGTGAGCGGACGGGAATACTCGCGCCAGGCTGACGAGCGGATCCTAGAAGGTCGGACTTGGTTCTGGGGGGACTTTCGAACCCAGATGCTGGCAATCGACTCGCTAAATGGCGAGGATGTTGGCCACTACAGTGATGCGCGGAACGTCAAGATGTGGCAGGCGAACCTCCGAGTGCTCGACGGCACAGCCAGACCGTCGGATCTCCAGCAGGCCAAGATCCCTGGAGATATCGGGCGGCCGTCAGCCAAGTCCCGGCTCAACTTTGCCAAGGTAGGCAAGCTGAGCAAGCTCGTCAGCACGGGGCTTGGGGCCACAGACATGAGCAACCCGGTAAGCTCTGCCGAGGAGGGGACTAGTCGACTGTCCATCGGGGAGGACGACGAGGAAACGGAGGAAGAGGATTTCACGTTGCACATTGAACAACTGCGAGGAGGGACGGAAGAGACCGAGGAGGGCGACTATCTGCCGGACCGGGAGCCGCAGAGCAAACGGGCCCGACACGATAGTTGATGCCTATAGCCTGCCTACTTACCTGTGTTCTACCTATGTATTACTATATTTACAGTAAACAACAAGATACCAAGCATTGCAATGAACCGTCCATCATCATACCATTCCCTCTATACACATAACCTGCAAAATCAATCAACCAATCAATAAGTCTTAGCCACCACCCCCCTCGCAAAATCCCCAAACGTAACCCCGGCCTGCACCTCCTCCTCCAAATTCGGCTGCGTAAACACCGCCAACGTATTCCTCGCAATCCTCCCCACGCCCTTGGCGCCCTTCACAAAATGCGGCACCGCCCGAAACTGCCCCTTGGTAATAAGCTGCAACGCCTCCCCCGTCTGAAACGCCAAACAATCCTTCGGGATATTCACCTTGACGATCTGGCCCGTCCGCGACCGAATATATAATCCGGCTTTGGGGTCCGGACTGGAACTTAACTCGGGCAGGGGAGATGTTTTGTCGCTTTGGTTGGGGGGGTGCGCGGCCTCGTCGATGAACATTGCGGAGGTTAGGCCCGTGAGGCATCCGTGATCGAGGTGCGTGGCGCACCAGTCGTCGTCATCGTCTTCTCCCTCATTACTACCCTCTTCTTGTTGTTGTTCCTTCTCCGTTCCCTCAGAGGAGGTGGTGGTAGAGGTAGAGGTGGGGAAATAATGCAACAACCTCGCCTTACTCGTCACACTACCTCTAACCACATGTTCCAAATACCCCGTCTCATACGCCTCGACATGGTCGACCGCGAACCGATCGCAAGCGCGCGCCACCAACGCCGCAGTATCGATGATCACCGTGCAGAGGGCCTCGAAACTACTTCTGAATGTGGGGAGGGAGGATTCGGCAGGCCAGATGTTCGGGGTGGTGTATTCGGGGAAGGAGTCGTTGAGAGAGGATGCGGGGGGGCCTTGGAGGGTCGAGTTGTTGTAGAAGGCGCAGTTGAGGTAGTAGGATCCTTTGTGGGTGTCGAAGTGCCCGTCCCGGAGGGTTTCTTTGCCCAGGGACCAGCCGATGAGGTATTTTGAGGGCGGGGAGGTGAGGGATTCTTGTTTATTTTTTGTCTTGGTTAGTTTTGGGGGTAGGTTGGGGGAGGGAGGGGAAGGGTACCGAGTTCTGCTTCGGGGAGGGAGGCCAGGTAGGATGCGTTGGAGAGGACTTGGGCGCGGAGAGAAGTAAAGTTGGGGGGCAGGTCTTTGACCAGGATGATGCCGAGGGAGGAGGGACCGAAGGCTTCGGTTAGGGTTGAGGGGGAGACCGTTCCTGAGATTTTCTTGCGTTAGTGGATATGGAAATTTCTTTTTGTTTTGGGTGTTGGAGATTGAGATGGGGATGGGATGGGATGGTTGCTCACCATCGATCAGCTCCTGCAAGCTGACGGTCACGGCTTGCGCCACGGGGATATCGTCAAGGCCCATGTTGTTTGCGGGGTGGGTTGGTGGGAGATGGTGGAGAGAAGATGAGGGGAAAAGACTTGTTATATAACTAAGTCAAGGTGGGATGAGAGTCTCGGCCCGCTCCGATCAGCCATCAACTCTGCTTATCGCGGCTCTTATCGGAGACGAGCATCGTATGAGCATCGGCCGAATGGAGTCGATTTATGAAGATGCTGGAGGGAGTGGGATGGTGCAGTGATGGTTGCCGTGATAGAGTTGGTATGTACAATAGAGAGGTGTGTATTGGTAACTAACAAGGTCATGATAATGTACAGGCAGCCGAGCTGCATTCACTCGGTCACTTCACTATGTTTAGTCCAGCCAGTCGTCCAGCGCGGCGGCTGTGAATGTACAACAGGACTCATATAAATCTTCCCAACTGCAAGCAATCGCGAAAATCCACTTTCCGCCGCCGACCAATGGGAGAGCCGCCGCAAGACGCGTCGACGTGTCAGGTCAGGATCCCCCAGTCACTGAGGTCTAGATCCCTTCCTCGTCTTCACCGGCCTGGTTCATAGGCATCACAACATGGGGGGAGCTCACTCTCCGCAAATTGCCAAATGGTAGGATGTCTCCGATTCTTGTCTTGCCCGTGAACAGCATGCAGAGACGGTCAATTCCGCATCCCCAGCCACCGGTAGGAGGGAGGCCCCATTCCAACGCCTCCAGATAGCTTTCGTCGATCTTTTCCGACTCACTGGCCGCCTTGCTGTATCGTACCTGATCCTCGAATTTGCGGCGCTGCTCGAACGGCGAATTCTCCTCCTCGTATGTGTTCACCATCTCGCGTCCGTCGATGAAGAGCTCGCCGCGTGCGGCAACGCGCTGGCCGGTGGTGGGATGGACGAAGGTCTTGGACAGCGGGGACAAGCACTCGGGCGGGTTGACGATGAAGGTCGGGTTGATGCACTGAGGTTCAACGTAGATGCTGCAGAGTTCATCCAGCAGCCGGGGGAGGGTGACTTTGTCGGGTAGCGGGTGTTCGATGTCACGGAATATCTCGATCACCTGCTCCAGGGCATCGGGGGACGAGAGGTCTGGGAGCTTGCCCTGGATTTCCTTCTCAATAGCGGGAATGAAGTCGAGTCGGCGGAATGGCCCAGAAAAGTCGAATTGGTAGAACGGCGTCAAGGAGTCTTTCTCGGTAAAAGGGGAATTTTCGTGAAGTTCACGAATATGGTCAGCCATTCCCCCAAGCAACTGTTCGGTCGTGGACATGAGATCCTCCAAGTTGGCATAGGCCTGGTAGAATTCGCATGTGGTGAACTCGGGGTTGTGGGTCTTGTCAAGGCCTGTTGAGATGCCAGTCAGTATGTTGGCTACCGGCACTTCGTTGGAAAGAATTCACCTTCATTGCGGAACGAAGGCCCGATCTCGAATATCCGGTCAAAGCCTCCTATCACAAGGCGCTTCAACCAGAGTTCCGGCGCAATCCGTAATGACAATTGGCGATCGGGAAACTCGGTGGCTGTGGTATGGAATGGACGCGCGATTGCGCCGCCGGCAACCGCTTCGATGATAGGGGTGTTGACCTCCATGAACGCTCGGTCAAGGAAGAACTGGCGGATGTACTGGATGATTGCCGACCGGGCTCTGAGGACATATTTCACCTCCTGGTCCGCAAGGAACTGGACATGCCGGGGGTACGGCGAGTTCTCCTGTCCTTTGGTATCAAGCGGAATGTCGTGCAAACAAGCCGACAGAAGCTGAGGCAGTTCACTCGCCAAAAGCGTGAGCTCACCTTTATCCGTTTTGGTAGGAGAACCGGTTACGGCTATAGAATATCGTTCAGTCTAAGTGTGATTGATACCGGGGATAGCCGGTGAACATACAGAAGGCATCGCCACGGCGGAGCAGACGGTAGAACTGCTTGAAGGTCGCCGGAGGGACATCCTTGAACAGACGGCGATTGCACATAACTTGGACTTTATCGCCGCCTTGGATGAGATCGAAGAATATCAAATTGCTTCCAATAAGTCTTAAGGTACGCACCCTACCTACAGATCTAAGTACGAGGCAACATGGTGGAGCCAGCTAGGCTAGGACCTACCATTGAGGACAACACTTTCTTTCTCTAAGGTTTCATTATTTGCTAGGCGATAGTAGCGGGAACGGAATTCCCCAGTGGTCAACGTTTTCTCGTTGGACGCAAGCCGAGGGTATGGCTCGGTGACGGCATTTTCGATCCGCTGCACTCGCCTCTTGAAAACCCGGCGGGGATACCCATTGACGCTGACGCTGTTATGCCTTGTTTGCACCAGGGGTGCGTGTGAATGTTGGATTACTTGAGCAAACTGGCCATGGGCCTGATTTGTACGAGCGATCGGAAGTCCTGTGCTGAACATGCTATTAGCAAGCTGCCAAACCGACACAACTCAAAGATGCGTATCAAACAAAGACATAATCAATCAGTAGACATTAAGCTTCCTTGTTACTCATAACTTGGAAAACCAAGCTTCAATGCAGCGGTTCTGTAATTTGGAAGGGTGATGTCTCATCATGCGAGGGTAGGAAAAAGCCATATTTATATCAAAATGGACGGCTTACCTAGACAGAAGACCTCCGACCCTCAACGCTGACGCCCTCAATGGGCGAATGGGTTGCATGGAGAGAAGAAGAGACTACGTACTCACATACTGGGAGGGGAAAGAGAAAAGAAAGAAGAAAAGGGTCGAGTTGTGCGGAAGACATCTGCAGGACGAAAAATCATAAGGCGGTGAGGAGCGGCAGCTGCCGGCCAGCTTCAATTCCGACCTCAGGTCCGCATACAACACCACTCTTCTCCGGTCAGTTAACTCCTCGATTCTCCCTCGTACGTATTCCCAGTATCGATTCGGAGTTCGCGACTAACAAGGCACCAGCTCAACCAAATCCTACCCCCCCATCAATCGTCATCATGTCTTTCCTCTTCGGCGGTCCCCCCAAGATGTCCTCGGCAGAGAAGATTGCTGCCGCTGAGACCGAGGTCGAGATGGTTTCCGACATGTTCAACCGGTGAGAGCTCTCCCTCTTTGCTGCATCCATACCGTCCCAATCCCTTGTTGTTAATCCATGTGGGCTTCCGACCATATCCCTCCGTGACTAACATATTCAGCCTCACCGAGTCCTGCACCAAGAAGTGCATCCCCAACGACTACCGTGAAGGCGACCTGAACAAGGGCGAGTCCGTCTGCCTTGACCGCTGCGTTTCCAAGTTCTTCGAGGTCAACATCAAGGTCAGCGAGAAGATGCAGGGTGAAGCGGCCAGCAGACAGGGCATGGGCGGCATGTAAAGCGAAAAAACGAAAGAGCTGTTCATTTAATCGGTTTCTTGTCAACGTGTATAATCTATTCGGGTTTCAGATCTGCCACGACTGCCCTTCCTAATGGTTTCTTTGAGTTTTATGGTATGACTATGCGGAAGGCCTGGAGTGATCGGGCTTGATAGATGGGATGAACATCACTTGGGTTTGGATATACATGGTTGTTTGGTTTTGGGCTGGGTCTTGCGGTTAGTGAAGGCCGGGTCTCGGTCTTTTGCATTGCACGGTCAACGCGTATTGCGCAAGTCTATCTCGGATATTATGTACATTAGAAATGATATGGGCATTTACAAAGGCTTGTTCTGGGATGCAAGAATCTCAGTCATGCAGTCGAGAATCCTGTAACCCGTCCAAACCAGGAGAACCAGGAGTTGCTCTCCTTTTCTTGCTCGCCTCGGATGAGCAGCTTCACTCTGGTTTCAATGGCGTTGACATGCCGTTCGAATTCATCGAGATTGGTTTCGACATCCTCGACTCGGGAATCGAGGACGTGGAGCTCGTAGTCCAGCTTCGCGCCCATCAACTCGACCCGTCTCATGTAATCGGTGAGCTGCGTGTGCTCCTCGGTCAACAGGTCACTCGATCGGCCTCGCACTTGTTGGAAGGTTGCCAGCCGTTCCAGGTAGGCCACGTTGACCTTTTCGTGGCTCTCGTGCAAGCATCGGCTGAGATCATCCACCGAGGCCACTTGTTGCTCAACCCAAGGGACTGTGTGCTCACTCAACTCCTGGATGCGTGAGCTAAAGATCCGTGCGTCAGAGGCCAAAATGTCCTCTTGAACAATGGCCTCTTCCATGAGGGTATCGGGGGTCTCTTTGAAAGCCTCGCCTCCTAACCTCTCCCATCCCAGCACCACCTCTTCAACAGTGCTGAAGGACAAGTGGCGAGGCCAATAGTTATCTAGGCGTCTGGGATCCCTCTCGGGGTTCAGTTCAGTGCAACTCTGGGGCCGACGCAGCAACATAATCCCAACTTCAGACGTCTGCTCCCGGTCGGCGGAGACATCGGTGGACCGCGTCCTCCAGCGCTCTAGGTCCTGCACCTCGTCCTCCGCTCGAGCCACCGACACCTTGCGCAACGACTCTGAATCGGCAGTGGACGAACCCGTTTCTACGGTGATTGCTGGGGCTCTTGAGTTGGGGGATTGCGGTAGTATGGTTCTTGGAGGCTCGACCGGCGCGTCATCATTCGGAGCCGGAGCGTCATGGTCATGAACGCTGTCCGGTTCGGTTGGAGCGCCACCCTCGGACTTCTTCGACTGAGACAACTCAGTGTCGCTTTCTATCGCAGTCAGATGAGACGGGTCGCCGGCCAGGTCTATGCCATCCCTCGACTGTTTCGAGGGATGAGATCGAAGGCCTACAGCATCCTTGAACCGGCCAAACCCTGCCCGCGCATCCGACACCTTCCCGCTCACGCCTTTCCGGACCAACCGGCTCAGATTCTGGTCCTTATCTTCCAGGGATGCTGCTGATTCCGCCGGCCTCCATGAGCGATCTGAACTTTGCAGAACGCGATCCGTCGCCAAGTCTTCGTGCGAGGGTCGCCGTCGACTCGTCCAAAAATAGCCGCCCTGGTCGTCGGTCGTGAACACCATATCTGCGGCCGGCGCACCGCCAGCAAAATTATCGCCAATGCCGCCCTTCCGCGGCTTTCCCCTCCACAGCCATTTGGCCCGTTCCCCAGTGACCAGATGTGCGAAATTGTCAATATCAAGGGTCTCGATATCAGCAATCCCACCTTTTTCGCGGCCCCGAACCATTCCCATAACCATCTCTCCCCCGTGCCCGCTGAGTTCCGCCATGGTAGATTTCACGGCATCAGTCCAGCCTTCCGCATTCGCAGCCTTTGCTGTCGCCCGGTGCAAGCGATCCAAAGTCTGGCAATCCAGCCTTCGGGTACGTTTCAGCTTCTGCGACTTTTGGAAGCTTCCGATTCCCCGCTTGAGGTTAGAGATATCGAATGCATCCTTACCCACCGGAGCGCCGAAAGCATGAAGCCGGTTTCGAGCCCCCATCAGAGTTCCCAGCAAGGCGGCTACAGAGATCGGGCCTATCATGTTATCACTCGGCTCAATGTTGAACAGATCCATTCCCGTATCAGTCCACCAATCATTTATAGCTGCTTCCGTGACATCGCATAGTAGCCCGTCCACGTACTCTGGAGCAAGGTTTCCGAACATCATCAAAGCAATTTGGCACTGCTTCACAAGCTCCATGACGGCCAGATACAGAGGCACCTTCTCACTCGTCCGGTAAAGGTGGTGGAACTTTGCTTCGGTGGCAGGAGATGGTGGCTGTAGCTTTAAACCGGAGCGGCCTGAGCAACCCAACCGTTTCAGGTTTTCATTGACGACAAAATCCTCCTTATGCTTGAGGACATCACCGTCGGGTACCGGGATGAGAGTCAATGCCAATGGAAACACATTCAAGTCTGTAACCATGAGTGTCCCATATTTCGTCTCCTTTTTTCGCGCTTGGCATTGCGTGACCGCGCTGAAGTACATCTTCATACGGGGGGACCACGTAGACTCATCCGTGGGGACGCTCAGCACCCCCACCACGACCTTGTGCGATTGATCCCCCGTATAGGTGGTGATGATGAACGTAGGGTGGATGCGCGTACAGGCCCATTGTTCAACAATGAATACCTCGTATCCTTCCAAGGTCAAGCGACGATGTAGCACAACTGCTGCCGGGTCTTCTTCGAGGTATCGGAGGGCGACCGGATCGGTGAATACGAGTTTCTGATGACCATGGCGAGGCGACTGGCATTCAGGACCACTGGCGCTGGTAGTAAGAGCATTTTTTGTGTTGATAGAGAGTCTTGTCGGTTCGCGGGGGTGTGTGGTGGGAGGCGCTGCCTGGCCACCTGTCTGTGTCGCGGGAGGTGGCATGATAAAGATGCACCAGTTCCTACCGCACAAGGGCTGAATAAGGGGTCATTCCCGGATTATAAAGATGCGCAGGAGTTCAGGAGAGGCGAGAAAGACAATAATAGGAGGCCGTGCTCAAAGGAAGGCGAAAGAGACCGGAGCGTTGACCCTCCGGGGGTCCTGTCGTATTGCAAAGGTAAGGAAGAACCGTAACATATCCGAGGTTTCGGAAGCTGGGAGCCTTTAAAACATCAAGCGCGGGAGAGACAGGCCAAGCTAAGGGTGTCCATGTCATCTCACAGTAATTGAGAGGAAAAGTACAAGCACAAGCTTGGCCGACAGGTGGTGGTTGTTACCGGCCTTTGCAGCGAGTTCCGTCGGCGACGTCACAAGGGATTCGCACCGCGCCTCGAGCGGTGAGCGGCTAAATCATGTCTTGTCTTGGGGGCCACGCCGTCAACAGACCCCACGGGATTGATTGCGCGTCTCCAGAACTGCTGTGCTCTGCAGGTTCATGGGAGGAACTAGATGCAATGGAGGTACTTTGTAGGACATACGATCCCTTGAGGGTAAGCATTTGATGCCTGTTGCTATTCTAGAACACTACAGACCAATTAGTTATGCAGGAAACGCAGCTGCCTAGTTGCATTCAGCCACAACTCAATCGTTCCTCAGCACTGCCACAGGACGCTCCACCGAGGACGCAACAACAATCTCCGTCGCGTCCGACACTGCCACAAGAGTATCTACTCCGTATGTACACACACAATACTTCATCATGATCGCAGACAAACTATTTCACTACTCGTCGATTCATAGAATCAGGCTCTCTTCTCTCCAGGCATCCACAAGGGATGCAGCAGCAGTGAAAAGAAGACCGATGTCGAGTACCACCCGATCTGGTGACCAGATGGGCAACGGCAGCATTGCCATCTACGGACTCTAAACCGCCTCCAAACCAACAGGTTGGAGACATGGCATCTTTTTTTTCAAAAATTCCTCCTCGATCCGAAGACCAAGGAGAGCGGTCAAACTAGGTAGTTTTCAACTAGCAAAAACACGGTCTCGGATGTCTCCTCACTGACACGTGTAAAACCCGTGCACCAGGATGGAGAAAGAAAGAAAAAAAAATTCTAAAAGATGGGCGGGTGCGGCAAGCTTATATACTGCTGCCCGGAGGACCCACCCGCGGCGCTAGCGTAAGCGAGGCGCAACCCCGACTGCGATTGGTCGGAAGCCGTCTATGTCGCTCACCTTACGCGATACCAGTGACCTAGGAATTACCTGTCACCAGAGTCGCCACGAGCATAAAGACGATAATCTTGGATTGAGAGACAATAGTAGCTGGTAGTCCATCCGGTACAGAGTGGTGTATACAGTAGCTTCGGAGTACGGCTGAAAGCGCTGCTCGGCGGGTAGCGTACAGCATTTTCAGCGACACAGACGCCCAGCTCGCCGGTAGCTGCGCATCACGAACAGGTTCTCCTCTTCGAAAGCCAGGCCTTTGCCTCAAATTTCGTCGACCCGGTCTCGGAGGAACTTCCGGTTGGCGGCACCCTTTTGGATGTAGAAGCGCTCGATCGCCTGCTGCATGGGTTCGGCGTCCGCGGGGCCGAAGGCGCGGGTGGTGTCCCTTCCATGTGTCGGTTGTGCTGGATTGGAGAAAGATGATGGGAAAATTCCCGGGACCGCCATCGTTCCGACCAATCATCCGTGGCTGTGACTCGCCTTGGGGGGGAGAATTGATGCTAAATATAGCGGGACAAGGTGCAATCATGCGGAGCTTACGGAGTAGACCCAGCTAAGCTCTTACACCATGAATCTTGTTAATTCCTATCGCGTCATCAGCAATTAGACCGTTTATCCTTAACTTTCTGAGCCGCAAAATGACAGCCAGCATTGGAGAATATCAAGACTGTTTATACCTAAGACATGCATGTCAGGTCAGACATTCCGGAAGCATCGGATCGCTCGTTCATCTTCTCATAGGTCAAGCACGGTCCATGTGATGCTTGATTACAGAGCTCGCTATATCAGTCGCCAACACATGCGGTCTTGTGTCTTCGCTAGTAATGCATGTTTCACCTATGCATATATTGAAGAGCTTGATAGACGGGACACCTGAGTCGAGTGTGCAGTGAATAAAAGGAATGAATAACTTCCTGGGAACACTCATATTGATACAATAGACATTCGCTCAGCATATTCCGATTCTTACTTGACCATCGCTATTTTCATAATCATGAGACTCTCCACAATCGCATTGCCTTTGGGGCTCCTAGCCTGTCGCGCCCTCGCATACACCCAGAATGCTTCAATTGTGAGGAATCCACTTCGTTTTGCCTCTGGTCAAGAAAACCACTGATATTCCCCTCCCCCCAGGCCATCTCCGGAGTTCCGTATGCCTCTGAAATCTATCTGCCGGAAGGCGTGGTCCAAGTGCCTATCGTCAACACCAGCATTGTTCCAGTGACCTGCACCGACCTGCCCTTTGCGTGAGTGTCTCGGGAAGGCGAGATGGGGATCCCCTGCCGCTTTTCATTGACAGCAGTCTCTCTAACATCGCTTGTAGTGTGAAAAACGCGACCTTGTTACCCATTGTGACTCCCGACAATTCCTCATACACCTGTGTTTTTCTGGCGTAAGTTTACCTACCTGTCGGGACATATTGTCGATCTGACGACTGACGAATGCAGACAACCGTGTGCCTATGGTGTTGGAGAGATCTCCCCGGAGCATCCGTCTGCTACATTTGAGGATGCCACGTTGGCTGCCCAGTGCTGGTGGCCGTTCAACCCCGATACTGGGCTGAGCTACCCCATTTAGAGATGTGCAGGTGTATTGTCCAAATGTTGTCCGGCTATATCGGGAACGTCATGTGAGATATGAAGATGACAGTCCTGATGTACGGGGGCACAGTTAGGTCTATATTTATGGCACCAGCTCACATATATACTTGAAGACCGGTAACTCTATTCATAACTCTGCGTGAAGAAGATTTCGGTGAGTAAAGTAGAGCTGTCTCGGTGCGATGTTAAGTGAGCCCTATAAACCCCAGTCACAGAGAGCTCATCACAGGTAGCTTAACCAAAATTTGTGTCAACTCTTTCCGAATGGTTTTCACATATTGCCCCCCGTTTCTTGTTCGACAGGAAGACAGAGAGTTGTGCTATCGTCAGATGCTCTATGAAGTGAACATCGCTCGTTTGTATTGACATATCCATGGATTTGTCGTTCATTGCAATGTAACATTCACCATTCCCATACACCCCCATTTGACAGACAGTGAATCGCACTCTTTGCCAAAATATCGTCTTGAAAGATCTAACCTCTGCTATGAACTGTTTCTTCATTTCTTTAGGCCTGTCAGGTTGACCCCACATCTGTTTGGCTCGGGAGTGGCTCAATAGATTTACTAACATGATTTGGGTCATTGGATTCGTGAACTCGAGTTAGTTGTGGAACTTTGGAAGGACTCTAACCCTTCAAATAGGTCTCTTTTCAATCAGTTAAGCACCATTCTATGAAATCATAAGCCCCTTGGTCATGGAGGAACCAAGCACTTTCACCAATACTTGGGAGGCATGGACCTGGCGTGTCTTATTATCTGTTCGAAGTATGCTTCGCTGTGAGAGCTTTCGTGCGAGCGGACCAATATCTTTAAAGGCATGGGTGGAAGATGGTTAAGTATTAGTTAAGGGCCATCCGGGCGTTAGAAATAAGACTCTCAATGTGACTTCGAAGCAGTGGCTCCAAGCACGCTACAGAGGTTCACAGAACAGGTAATTGTTGGTAGCACACATTTCCTCGGCATCGATACAGAATACTTGCCACGGATTTCCTCTTAGATACCGTTCTAAGCCGCTGTACACATACGGGGAGAGGTTGTTGCAGTAGGCACCACATGTCCTCCAAAAAGGATAGAAGCCAAATATCCCACGTGTTTGTATTTTGTATTTCTTCTTCCACGCCGCGTTGACCCTGCTGAAGAAGCCGTCTAACATATATCTGAGACTTCTATGGGGGGAATAAAGGGGGGGCTTGATATGAAAAGGACTAGGCCCAGTCAGCCATTCAGAACCAGAACATTATATGTTCTGGCCTGTCTGGTTCTAAGACTATGCCAGGAGGAGTTAATAAAATAAAAAATCTTTAAAAGGATTCTCTATGAAAAATATAAAAGAATAATTAAAAAATAATTAAAAAAAATAAATAGCTAAATCTTATTCATACTAGATAACTTTTTTTTTAATAAATTAATTTTTTTAGACTAGACTTTATATTTAATTTATTATAATTTTTTAATTTATTATAATTTTAATTTACTTATCTTTTTCACCGTAATATTAAAACAGAGATAATAACTAAAAATAATAAAAAATTAATAATTAATATATTAAATAATTATAAAAATCTATTTTAAAATAAGTTTATTAATTAATTAATAAAATAAATCTAAAAATTATTAATATAAAATATAAAAATATAATATATTATTACACAATAAAATAATATAATTAATAATAAGATTAGAACTGGTCTTAAATATATTAAAAAATTTATTAATAATTAGATTTTATTTTTTTAAATATTTTTATTAATATTTTATATACCCCATCTGTGAAGGGCTAAGAAGCCGTAATGGGTCAGACATAAAGCCTGGTTCGAAAAAAGTTAATTCACTGAAGAAGAAAGATTATCTAGTATAGATAAAATTTAATTATTTATTTTTTTTTAATTATTTTATTATTACTCTCTTATGTCTCTCATGGAGAGTTTTTTTAAGAAATCTTTATTTTATTAGCTTCTTCTAATATAGTCTTAGAACTAAATAAACTAGAATATATAATATTTTAATTTTAAATAATTAATTAAATTTAATTTTTTTTAATTATTTTTTTTTAAATAGCATGATCATGGGCGGAATCACGTAATAGAATTTTAAAAAAAATAAAAAAAATTATAAAAATAAAATATTTTTTATTTTTTATAAATTTTTATATTATAAAAATATTATACAAGTTTTTATATTAGAATATTAAATTTTATTTATTTAACTAAAAATATTTTTTTATAATAGTACTTCCTTTTAGAAACATTTTTTTTATTAATAATTTTTTTAACAATGTATTTTTTAATATTATTATTTATAATAATTATATCTAGCTGCTAATCTGTTAATTTTTAAAATAATAAAAAATTAATAGTAGCTGGACGGAGTAGATTTATATAAAAAATTAGATAAATCTTTTTAAATATATTTAATTTATAGATATAAATACTTATAATCTTAAATATAATAAATTTTATATTTTATTAATCTAATTTCTTATTTAATTAACTAATAAATATATTTTTTAGATTAAACTAGATCTTATTCCATAGTTAGTAATAGTAAGTAAAATTTTAATAATAATTAATATATCTCTCTTAAACTTTTTAAACTAAGATTATTATTAAACTAGTAATATCTTAGACTCTTTAAAATTTTTTAAAAATTATTTTAATTTATTTTTATAAATTTCTTACTTGGTGGTTTTTTAAAAAATTAATTTTAATATCTAAGTTAAAAAACTTCATGTAAAACTTATATTAAAAAAAAAAAACTTACTTTAATTAATATTAAGTTTTAGTTATTTAAAATTAATTATACTAGTAGTAATAATTTTTTTTAATTATTTTATTACTAATTAATAAATTATCTCAGGAAAATCTTAATTATTATAATTTTTTATTTAATAATATTATCTGTTTCAGGATAATAAATAGTAAAAAAATATTTTTTAATACTTAGAATATTATATAAGATTTTTTATAATTTATTCATGAATTATAATTCTTAATTAAAGATTATAGATTATAATACTCTATAGTAGTTATAAAATATTTAAATAAATATTATTATAAAATCTTTTATTTCCATGTTTAATATTATTTTAATAATAATTTTCTTTATTAGTTAATTAATAATAATTATAATATTTTTATAATTTTTAGATTCCAGGAAGTCCACTAGAAAGTTAATAATAATATTTTATTATAAATAATTAAAAACTAGTAATAATTTTAAAAGATTTTATTTATAATCTTACTAAATCTAGTTAGCCTAGTAATTATTATAATTATAATAAAATTAATAAATATTATTACTCATATTAGACTAGTAATAATAATAAATAATAATCTTATATATTTAGTCTTTTTTTAAATATCTAGTAATTATGCTATTATAGGCTTTTTAAATAATCTAAATTTATAAAAACTTAGAATCAGGGATTTAAACTTATTTTTAAAATAGTAAATATTTATTTAAGTCTAGTTAATATTTAGTAATAAAAATTTTAAGTTTTAATTTTTTTAAAAATTTAGATTTATTTTTTATTATAGTCTTGTAGTATTTTTTAAGATTTTTATTAATATTTTTTATCTAGATCTAGAGTTTATTTAAGATTAGTTCTCTAGATATTTTTTTATAAATATTAAATAAATATATCTTTCAAACAAGTCCTTTTAAATAAAACTAAATAATTAAATTTTTTAATTAATAATATATTTATTTTTTTTATTTAATATATTTTAAAGTTTTTTTAATAAAATATTTAATCTAATATTTATTCTCCCCGGATGGTAGTTAATAAAGAAATTAAAATAATTTAAAAAGAATATCTAATATATTTACTATTTAATAAATTAATATTAGATTATAAAATATTTAAGATTTTAATAATTACTAAAAATCTTAAAATAGGGAAAAATAATTAATTTAGATTTTTATTTTTATAATATTTAAATAATAATAAGCAGTTTTTTATTATAGATTTAATAATTATATTTAATAAAAAGATTCCTCTTGGAGAAATAAGTTATAAAATATAAAATATTTTAATTATTTTATTAAAATAGTATTTTCTTAGTATATTAGTTAGAAAAATTAATTTTAATTAATATTTTTTACTTAGAATTCTAGTATACTAGAATTAGAATAGTAATAAAAATCTTTTTAAAGATCTTAAAAATCTTTTAAATTTTTAAAATCTATTTAAATCTTATATCTTTTTATATAAGTCTAATTAAAGATTTTAAATAAATTCTCTAATTCCTGAGAAACTATTAATAAAAATTAATAAATCTTAAAAAAATCTTAACTTTCTAGACGTTCTTTGGGGTTTTCTAGTTTTATAAAATTTAGATTTTAATAAAGTTTATTCTAATCTTCTTTTTTATTTTAATAATGAATCTAAGATATTTAGTAAAAATTATTTTAAATTTATATTTTTTAATATTTACTTATAGTTCTGCTTCACGTAGTTATTCTAAAATCTTTTAGATTTAAAAATAATATTACAATAAGTTTCCATTTATAAAAATAAGAATATTATTAATATAAGCAAAGTAGAATTTATCCAGAAACTTTTATAATATTTAATTAATATATTATTAGAAGATACTAGAATAGTTAATAAATTTAAAAAAATAATTAATTATTTAAAAAATTTAAAATAAATTTAAAATATTATTTTTTATTTATTCTCTTTCTTAACCCGAATGTGGTGGAAGACTTGAATTATATTAAATTTAATAAAAAAACAGGCTTAGAAAATATATTAAAAAATTTTTTAGATTAATAATAGAGAATAGCAGTCTTTTATTATTATTTAATTAAAAATTTAATAATCTATATAGAACTATAGATCTTTACTAGGTTTTGAGATAAATAAAACAAGAATAATTATAAAAAATTTATTTATTTAAATAAAGTCTTTTTTTAGTAAGTTAATCAGGGTCTTTTATAATATTAAAAATTTTAAATAATTTATTTAGTATAAGGATTTCCAGAATATTTCTTATTTTTTATTTTTTATATTTTTTATAAGATTAATAGCATAGTCTATCCCTAGATAATATAAAAATAAAATATTTATTATTATTTTATTAAAAATATCTAGATAATCTTAATAATGTTTTAGTAACTTTTTTTTTATATTTATAAAATTTTTTAGCTAGTTAAATTTATAAAATATTTTATTAATATTAATAAGACTAGTATGACGGTGGCTCTGTGTAAGATTACATGACCATGTTTGTTTCATTTGTTTTATTGTTGTTTTCTTCAAGCGAGCGCCCATAATACTTCTTATTTTTCTTTTTTTCTTCTTATACTTAAAGTTCTCAAATAAGTTAGTACTAATATAATCTCATTTTATTATGTTAAACAGCTATCTCATAATTTTAAGTATTATTTTTTTTTCTTTCTTACTATTATACACGGTTAATTTTTATTAAATTATTAGTAATCCCCACCCCGTGTTCTTGGTAATATTTAACAACTAAAAAATTTACTTAATTAACTAAATAAAATAAATAAAATAACTAAGAAAAACTACTTAAACCTAGATTTTAAAAATAATTAATAATTTTTTATAATATTACCTGATAAACCAGATTGGAAAAACAGGTTTAATTAGATTAAATTTAATAACTAATATAAGAAAGATCTAAAATAAATTTTTAAAATCTTTTTAAAAATTTTTAACAACCTAGAGACTAAAAGAGATAATTTTTTTAATAAATAAAATTAATAAAATTAAGAGATAACTACTCTCACTTAGAAATAAGATAATATTATTAAAAAAAAAGATATCTTTATAATATAGATTATTTATTAGATTTTAATTATTTCTCAAAGTACTACTACTTTTAAATTTAAAAAAATAATAAAGATTCCTGACCTATCTTTATTTAGTAATGGAAAAAATATTTTCTTTAAAAACTAAATACTAGTTATATATTAGAAGCTAAAAATTAATATAAATTAATTTATTATTTTAATAATATGTAAAGCTTACATCACTAATTATTATAAAAATAATATAAGAAAATATTTAATATCTAGACTTTATCTAAACACAACTAATTCTTATAATAATACTAATAATATACTAGAATATTTAAAAATTATTTTTATTAATTTTTATAAAATTTATAACGCCTGTTACCAGTACCAGGATCTATAAATAAAGATTAAAAATAAGTTTTATATTTTTATTTTTACTTTTTATTATCTCGCAGTGGAAGCTAGAATTAATAAGAATTTTTAAAAAAAAGATTTATATAATAAGCTACTTTTTAAATTTAAGAAATCTATTATATACAGCTTTAATAATAAATATTATTTCTTTAATAACTATGTGGAAGAGTATATAAATTTTATAAATTTAATTAATAATTTAATAAAAAATTATATTAAAAGTAATATTATTATTATTAATAATTATAATAAATCTTATAATTCTTATATTCTTTCTAGTACTCTAAACTTCAAGAATATTATTTCTAGAATTTTAATTTATACTTTGAATATAAAACCAGAAACTAGAAATATTTTAATAAAAAAAAATATTTTTATTACAAGAAGCCTAGCCATCGAAGTAAAAAATATTTTAAAAAAAAACTATATAAATAAAAACTCTAGAAGCTCTTATAAAAAAATCTGAATTAGTAAAAAATAATATCTAGAAAAAATCTCTATTCTAGACAAGCTAAAAATTTAAATAAATATAATAAATTTATAAAATTTATTAAAGAATAATAATAATAATTTTATAATTACTATTTTATTTTCTAAAAATAATATTACTATTTTTATTTATATATTTATTAATTTTGGAGCCAATGTTTACTCGGTAATAAATATTTAATTTATTATTAAAATAATCTAATATTTTAAAATCCTAATATTATCTCTAAGAAAAGCAACTCTAGTCATAAGTTTTAATAGAAAATAAATTATTAATTTAACGCATGTAATCTAAGTAAATCTTATTATTAATAATTATTAATTTTTAAATATCTTCTTTCTTATACTAGATCTGGGAAGACATAATACTATTTTTAAAAAAATATGATTTAATAAATATAATATCTTATTAGATTATTAGAATTACTGACTAATCTGGCTGAGTTAATTAATATTAAAAAATAAAATAAAAACTAGACTTTTTATAAGTATTTTCTAGACTATTCTAGAATAGTCTTTGATAGATTATAAATATTAACAAGATATAGCCCAGAGAGATTATAAAATATAATTAAAAAATTAATAGTTAAAATTATTATAACTACTATTAATTTTTTTTTATATTAACTAAAACAGCCCGTGTGAGGCTCTAGTTAAAATAAAATATAATTTAAATAAAAAAATTTATTAATATTATCTTTCCTCTAGAATTTTAAAATCTGAATTAAAGCCTACTCTAATTAAACTTCTTTATAAAGAAATAATTTTTATTAGAATAGCCAGCTTCTAATAATATTTAAAAAACTTAAAAATAAAGATTTTTATCACTTTATTTAATATTATTAAGAAAATTTTTATAAAAAAATCAAAGATTTTATTTACAAGTAAAGAGAATAAAATTAAAAAAATTTTTTTTAAATAATATTATAATCTAGTAAATATTTTTTTTTAAAAAAAAATCTAGTATATTATCTTTATTCTAGTACTGTGATTATAAAATTTAATTAAAAAATAAAAATTCTTTAGGCATTACTTCTCTTTATAAAATAATAATAAAAGAATTATAGATCTTCTATAATTATATTATAGAGAACCTAGCTAAGAGATTTATTATATTAAATTTTATATTTTTTATATTTTTTATTCTAATAGCCTAAAAGCCCAGAGAAAGTCTTTATTTTTATATAAATTATTAAAAATTAAATATTTTAATTAAAAAAAACTTGTATCTTCTACTTCTTATTAATAAAATAATAAATTATTTATATAATACTAAAGTTTTTATTAAACTTAATATATAATAAGGCTTCTACTGGATCTGAATAGATTTTATTTTAAAAAATTTTATTATTTTTAAAACGCGATATAGTTTATTTAAATATTAAATTCTCTTATTTAAATTTATTAATAGACCTATTATTTTCTAATAACTTATTAATAAAGTCTTAATAAAGTACTTAGATAAGTTTATCATGATTTATATTAATAATATATTAATTTATAATAATAATATAGTAGAGTATAAGCTGCATGTATAATTAATATTTAAAAAATTATAAATTATAAATTTACAAGTTATGATTTATAAATATAAGTTTTATATTATAAAAATTAAGTTTTTTAGATTTATTATCACTACTAATAGTATCTATATAAATCTAATAAAGATTATAATTATTATTAAATAGAAAACTCTGATAACTATACAGGAAATTTAATTATTTTTAGATTTTTATAACTTTTATTAAAGATTTATTAAAATTTATAATAGAATAGCACGATCCTTGATATAATTAATCTAGAAAAATATTACTTTTAACTAAAATTATATTTATATTAAAACTTTTAAAATATTTAAGAAAATATTAATCTTAATTTTTATTTTTACTTATTATAATCCTATATTTTTTATTTATATTAAGATAAATACTACTAATAAAGTTATTACAGGAATATTCTCACAGCTAGTAAATAAAATTTAATATTTAATAAATTATTATTTTAAAATTATATCTCTTACATAATATAATTATAATATTTATAATAAAGAATTACTAATAATTATTTATGTCTTGGAGAAATAGTGACTAAAATTAAAAAAACTTTAATATATAGATTATTTTAATATTCTAATTAATTACTAAATCTTAAAGTATTTTATAATTACTAAGAGATTAAATACTTATTAAATATAATAGATTAAATTTTTTTTTAATATTATTTTCTGATTTGATTTTACTCTAGAAAATATAATACTTTAATAAATATACTAATTTATAAAGATAGTAATAAATAAGTCCTGATATAATATTATAAATAAATTCTATTATTTCTAAAATATTTAAAAAATAGAGTGTATTTTTTTTAATAATTTTTAAATTATTAGTAGTTTTTATTTTCTTAAAAGAATATTTATAAATTATAAACTATTTTTTAATAATTAACTAGGATAATCTCTTCCTAAAGTCTTATAAAAAATAAACTTATTATAATAAAGATAAATATATTTTAAAAAATAAACTCTTACTTTTTAATAACTAGTTAATAATCTTAAATAATAAAAATCTATATACTTGATTATTAAATAAAATCTATTATTAACTATTATTTATTTATCCAGGCTAAACGAAGATGCTGGATCTTATAAAATATTAATATTATTAGAATATCTAGAATTAAAATATATATTATTATTTAAATAATTATTTAATCTATAAGTAAAAAAATATAAGATAAGATTTATTTTTAGAATTTTTATAATTCTTATCTATCCCAGATTATCTGGGCCAGCATCTATTAATAAACTTTTAAATATTTTTAAAAGACTGCCATGGTTTTAACACTATATTTATTATAATAAACTAACTAAATAAATAGATTACCTTAATTTTATATATAAAGTTTATATTTATATAAGACATGGCCTGGCTGTTCTTAAAATAAATATATTTATAATTAAAATCTCCAGATACAATTATATTAGACTAAAAAAAATAATTTATATTAAAATTCTAAAATAAATTATATTATATACTATAAATAAAGTTTAAATTTTTAATCGTATATTACTTTTAAACTAATAAATAAATTAAAATTATAAACTAGTACACGGCGTAAAAACTTATTTTTTTTATAAATTATTATTAAAATAACTAATTAGAATTTTTATTATTAATTAATTTTATTTTTATAATCTTGCCTCAGGAATCTACAAGACTATTATTTTTTATAATTAAATAAGAATATAAGTCTTATATTTTTTTTAATTAGATATCTTCCTAGATCTCTATTATAAATATTATTAATTAATAGCAAGTCCGAGTCCTGGCCTATTATATAAAACAGATATAGGAACTAGTAAAAAGAAGTATATAAATTATTTAATAAATTTAGATTTATATAATTAACTAATAGTATTAATTTATAAATTTTAATATTAAAAATAAAATTTATATAAATACTAGGAACTAGTACTAGGACTAACTATCTTAAAAATTATTAAAAAACTAGTATAATCTAATAATTATTATTAAAAAGATTAATTACATGTTTTAAATTTAATTATTTAATAATATTAAGATTTATTTTATTTTTTATCTTAATAAACTCCACTTTCGTGGTACTTTAAAGCTGCTATCTAGATAGATCTTAGACTAGATTTTCTTAATTAAGATTAATAATTATATTAAATAAGAGATAAAACAGATCTTAAAAAACTATCTGTAGATAAGAATTTTATAATATTATATTAAATAAATTAATTCTAATAAAAATAATTATACGTGGTATTCTACTAATAATTTTAAGAATATATTTTTTTATTTATATAATTTTTATATCTACTATCCAAGCCGCCCCGGACTGCTTAAATAATTTTCTATATAAATTACTACAACAGAGAATAATAAATTTACTATAAATTATAAAGATAATAATGTTTCCTTGACTGGGAGTAGTCAGGTTTAAATAAAAAAATAATATAATAGTAGCTTTATATAAGATTATATAATTATATTTATTTTATTTACTTTGCTATTATTTTCTTCAAGCGAGTATTTATAATATTTCTTATTTTCTTTTTTTCCTTCTTACACTTAAAGTTCTCGAATAAGTTAGCACCAATACAACCTCATTTTGCTGTGTTGAACGGCCATCTCATTTATTACTTCCAGTTATTATCTTTATTCTAATATTATAGTGAAAAGAAAAGTAAATTAAAATTATAAAAAATTAAAAAACTATAATAAATTAAATATAAAATCTAGTTTAAAAAAATTAATTCACTGAAAAAAAAAAATTATCTAGTATAAATAAGACCTAATTATTTATTTCTTTTTTTTAATTATTTTATTATTATTTTTTTATATTTCTCATGGAGAGTTTCTTCAAGAAATCTTTATTTTATTAGTTTCTTCTAGTGTAGTCTCAAAACCAGATAGGCTAGAACATATAATATTCCAGTTCCGAATGGCTGACTGGGCTTAGCCCTTTTCACATCTAGCCCTCTCTGAGAGGTTAAAAAATATAAAAAAATCTAAATTTTTTATTTTTATATTTTTTAATAAAAAGAATAAAAGTAAGTTTCTAGAATAATTTAATAATATTTAAATAAAAATTAAAATTAATTAAAAATTAATTAATAATTTAAATAATTAAATTTAGTATATTTTTCTACTTCTTAATAAAAAAATTAAAATAAAAATTAATCTATAGATTAATACTGTGACAGCGGCTCTGTGTAGGATCATGTGACTATATTTATTTTATTTACTTTATTATTATTTTCTTCAAGTGAGCGCCCATAATATTTCTTGTTTTTTTTTTTTTCTTATACTTAAAGTTCTCGAATAAGTTAACATTAATATAACCTTATTTTACTATATTAAATAGTTATTTTATAACTTTAAATATTATTCTTTTTTTTTATTATTGTACACGGCCAGCTTCTACTAAGTTATTAGTAATCTTTATCCCGTGTTCTTAGTAATATTTAATAGCTAAAAAATCTACTTAATTAACTGAATAAAGTGAATAAAATAATTAAAAAAAACTACCTGAACCTAGGTCTTAAAAATAATTAATAATTTTTTATGATATTACCTGATAAACTAGATTAGAAAGATAGATTTAATTAAATTAAATTTAATAACTAATATAAGAGAGATTTAAAATAAACTTTTAAAGTTTTCCTGAAGATTTTTAACAACTTAGAAACTAAAAAAAATAATTTTTTTAATAAATAAAATTAATAAAATTAAAAAATAACTATTCTTACTCAGGAACAAGATAATATTATTAAAAAAAAATATTTTTATAGTATAGACTATTTATTAGATTCTAATTACTTTTTAAAGTACCACTATTTTTAAGTCTAAAAAAGTAATAAAGATTTCTGATTTATTTTTATTTAATAATAGAAAAAATATCTTCTTTGAAGACTGGGTACTAATTATATATTAAAAACTAGAAACTAATATAGATTAATTTACTATTCTAGTAGTATATAAAGTTTATATTATTAATTATTATAAAAATAATATAAAAAGATACTTAATACCTAGACTCTATCTAAATATAACTAATTTCTATAATAATATTAATAATATGCTAGAATATTTGGAAATTATTTTTATTAATTTTTATAAAATTTATAACACCCATCGCTAGTACTAGAATTTATAAATAAAGATTAAAAATAAATTTTATATTTTTATCTTTATTTTTTATTATCTCACAGTGGAAGCTGGAATCAGTGAAGACTTTTAAAAAAAAGATTTATATAATAAATTATTTTTTAAATTTAAAGAATTTACCATGTATAATTTTAATAATAAATATTATTTTTTTAATAATTATATAAAAAAGTATATAAATTTTATAAATTTAATTAATAATTTAATAAAAAATTATACTAGAAGTAATACTACTACTATTAATAATTATAATAAATTTTATAATTTTTATATCCTCTCTAGTACTCTAAACTTTAAGAATATTATTTCTAGGATTTTGACTTATATTTTAAGTATAAAGCTAGAGATTAAAAATATTTTAATAAAAAAAAATATTTCTATTATAAGAAGTTTAATTATTAAAATAAAAAATATTTTAAAAAAAAGACTATATAAGTAAAAGCTCTAGAAGTTTTTATAAAAAAATCTAAATTAATAAAAAATAATATCTAGAAAAAATCTCTATTTTAAACAAGTTAAAAATTTAAATAAATATAATAAATTTACAAGATTTACTAGAAAATAATAGTAATAGTTTTATAATTATTATTCCATTTTTTAAAGATAATATTATTATTTTTATTTATATATTTATTAATTCTAGAGCTAATGTCTACTTGGTAATAAATATTTAATTTACTATTAAAATAATCTAATATTTTAAAATCTTAATATTACTCCTAAGAAAAGTAACTCTAGTCACAGATTTTAATAGAAAATAAATTACTAATTTAACGTATGTAATCTGAGTAAATCTTATAATTAATAATTATTAATTTTTAAATATTCTTTTTTTTATAGTAGACCTGGAAAGATATAATACTATTCTTAGAAAAATATAATTTAATAAATATAATATTTTACTAGATTATTAAAATCATTAACTAATCTAGCTAAGCTAGTTAATATTAGAAAATAAAATAAAAATTAAACTTCTTATAAATATTCTCTAGACTATCCTGGAATAGTCTTTAATAGATTATAAATATTAATAAAATATAATTTAAAAAGATTATAAAATATAATTAAAAAATTAATAATTAAAATTATTATAATTATTATTAATTTTTTTTTATACTAATTAAAGCAGCCCGTGTGAGATTCTAGCTAAAATAAAATATAATCTAAATAAAAAAATTTATTAATATTATTCTTTTTTTAGAATCTTAAAATCTAAATTAAAGTTTACTTTGATTAAATTTTTTTATAAAGAAATAGTTCTCATTAAAATAGCTAGTTTTTAATAATATTTAAAAAATTTAAAGATAGAGATCTTTATTATCTTATTTAATACTATTAAGAAAACTCTCATAAAAAAATCAGAGGTTCTATCTATAAGTAAAAAGAATAAAATTAAAAAAAATTTTTCTAAGTAATATTATAATCTAATAAATATTTTTTTTAAAAAAAAATTTAATATGCTATCTCTATCCTAGTACTATAATTATAAAATTTAATTAAAAAATAAAAACTCTTTAAATATTATTTTTTTTTATAAGATAATAATAAAAAAGCTACAGGTCTTTTATAATTATATTATAAAAAATTTAACTAAGAAATTTATTATACTAAGTTTTATATCTTTTATATCTTTTATTTTAATAGCTTAAAAGCCTAGAGAAGGTCTCTATTTTTATATAAATTATTAAAAATTAAATACTTTAATTAAAAAGGACCTGTATTTCTTGTTTTTTATTAATAAAATAATAAACTACTTATATAATATTAGAATCTTTATTAAATTTAATATATAATAAGACTTCTACTAGATTTAAATAGATCCTGCTTCAAAGAATCTTACTATTTTTAAAATATAATATAATTTATTTAAATATTAAATTTTTTTATTTAAATTTACTAATAGACCCGCTATCTTCTAATAACTTATTAATAAAATTTTAATAGAATATTTAGACAAGTTTATTACAGTTTATATTAATAATATATTAATTTATAATAATAATATAATAGAATATAAGTTACATGTATAATTAATATTTAAAAAATTATAAATTATAGATTTATAAATTATAATTTATAAATATAAATTTTATATTACAAAGATTAAGTTCCTTGGATTTATTATTACTATTAATAGTATTTATATAAATCTAATAAAAGTTATAGTTATTATTAAATGGAAAACCCCGATAACTATACAAAAAATTTAATTATTTTTAGATTTTTATAACTTTTATTAAAGATTTATTAAAATTTATAATAGAATAATATAACCTCTAACATGATTGACCTAGAAAGATGTTATTTTTAATT
This sequence comes from Aspergillus sclerotiicarbonarius CBS 121057, assembly GCA_003184635.1. Lineage (NCBI taxonomy): Eukaryota > Fungi > Ascomycota > Eurotiomycetes > Eurotiales > Aspergillaceae > Aspergillus > Aspergillus sclerotiicarbonarius. Next base: position 211,862 of record KZ826362.1, on the reverse strand, counting down.
AGAATTATATTTATATTAAAACTTTTAAAATACTTAAAAAAGTATTAATCTTAATTTTTATTTTTATTTATTATAATTCTATATTTTTTACTTATATTAAGATAAATATTACTAATAGAGTTATTACAGGAATATTTTTATAGCTAGTAGATGGGGCTTAATATCTAGTAAATTATTATTTTAAAATTATATTTTTTATAGAATATAATTATAATATCTATAATAAAAAATTATTAGCAATTATTTATATCTTAAAAGAATAATAACTAGAACTGGAAGAACTCTAGTATATAGATTATTTTAATATTTTAACTAACCACTGAGTCTTAAAATATTTTATAATTATTAAAAGATTAAATATTTATTAAATATAATAAACTAAGTTTTTTTTTTAATATTATTTTCTAATCTAATTTCACTCTAGAAAATATAATATTTTAATAGATATACTAATTTATAAAAATAATAGTAAATAAGCCCTGATATAATATTATAAGTAAATCTTATTACTTTTAAAATATTTAAAAAATAAAATATATTTTTTTTAATAATTTTTCAATTATTAGTAGTCCTCACCCTCTTAGAAAAATATTTATAAATTATAAATTATTTTTTAATAATTAATTAAAATAATCTCTTCCTGGAATCTTATAAAAAATAAGTTTATTATAATAAAAATAAATATACTTTAAAAGATAAACTTCTACTTTTTAATAATTAGTTAGTAATCTTAAATAATAAAGACTTATATATCTAATTACTAGATAAAATTTATTATTAATTATTATTTACTTATCTAAGTTAAATAAAGATATTAGATCTTATAAAATACTAATACTACTAGAATATTTAGAATCAAGATATATATTATTATCTAGATAATTATCTAATCTATAAGTAAAAGAATATAAAATAAAACTTATTTTTAAAATTTTTATAATCTTTATCTATCCCGGACCGTCCAGACTAATATTTATTAATAGATTTTTAAATATTTCCAAAGAACTACCATAATTTTAATACTATATTTATTATAGTAGACTGACTAAATAAATAAATTATTTTAATTTTATATATAAAATCTATATTTATACAAGACATGGCCCGGCTGTTTTTAAAATAAATATATTTATAATTAGAATTTCTAGATATAATTATATTAGACTAAGAAAGATAATTCATGTTAAAATTCTAGAATAAGTTATATTATATATTATAAATAAAACTCAAGTTTTTAATAATATATTATTTTTAAATTAATAAATAAATTAAAATTATAAACTAGTACACGGCGTAAAAACTTATTTTTTTTATAAATTATTATCAAGATAATTAGTTAGAACTTCTATTATTAATTAATTTTATTTTTATAGTCTTATTTTAGGAATCTATAAGATTATTACTTTTTATAATTAAATAAGAATATGAATCTTATATTTTTTTTAACTAGATATTTCTTTAAATTTTTATTATAAATATTATTAATTAATAACAAGCCTGAATCCTAGCCTATTATATAAAATAAATATAAAAGTTAGTAAAAAAAAAATATATAAATTATCTAATAAATTTAGACTTGTATAACTAACTAACAGTATTAATTTATAAATTTTAATATTAAAGATAAGATTTATATAAATATTAAAAACTAACACTAGGGCTAACTATTCTAGAAATTATTAGAAAACTAATATAATCTAGTAACTATTATTAAAAAGATTAATTATATATTTTAAATTTAATTATTTAATAATATTAAAATTTATTCTATCTTTTATCCTGATAAACTCTGTCTTTATAGTACTTTAGAGCTGCTATCTAGGTAGATTTTAAATCAAGTTTTTTTAATTAAGATTAATAACCATACTAAATAAAAAGTGGAATAGATCTTAAAGAGTTATTTATAAATAAAAACTTTATAATATTATATTAAATAAATTAATTTTAATAAAAATAACTATGCATGGTACCCTACTAACAATTTTAAAAATATATTTTTTTATTTATATAATTTTTATACTTATTATTTAAACCACCCTGGACCACCTAAATGATTCTCTATATAGATTACTATGATAAAGAATAATAAATTTATTATAAATTATAAAAATAATAATATTTTCCTGACTGGAGGCAGTCAGGCCTAAATAAAAAAATAATATAATAATAACTTTATATAAGATCACGTGATTATATTTATTTTATTTATTTTACTGTTATTTTCTTCAAGTGAGTGTCTATAATATTTCTTATTTTTCTTTTTTTCTTCTTACGCTTAAAGTTCTCGAATAAGTTAGCACCAATACAACCTCATTTTGCTGTGTTGAACGGCCATCTCAGCTTTTCTATTATTATTTTATAAAAAAAAATAATATTTAGAAGATTTTTATTCTCTAGTTAAATTTTATAATTATAATATTAAAATAAAAATAATATATTAAATTCTTTTTTAAAAAAGATATTTATTAGATTATAATATTATTTAAAAATTTTTTTTTAATCTTATTCTTCTTATTTGTGTGTGGAATCTTTAATTTTTTTATAAAAATTTTTTTAATAATATTAAGTAAAGTAATAAAAGTTTTTATTTTTAAATTTTTTAAATATTATTAAAAACTAGCCGCTCTAATAAAAATTATTTTTTTATAAAAAAATCTAATTAGAATAAATTTTAATTTAAATTTTAAAATTTTAGAAAAAAGATAATACTAATAGATTTTTTTATTTAAATTATATTTTATTTTTATTAAGATCTCGCACGGGCTACTTTAATTAATATAAAAAAATTAATAATAATTATATAAACTTTAATTATTTATTCTCTAATTATATTTTATAATCTTTTTAAATTATATTTTATTAATGTTTATAATTTACTAGAGATTATTTTAAAATAGTCTAAAAAATATTTATAAGAAATCTAGTTTTTATTTTATTTTTTAATATTAATTAGCTCAGCCAGATTAATCAGTAATTTTAATAATCTAATAAAATATTATATTTAATAAATTATATTTTTTTAAAAATAATATTATGTTTTCCCAGGTCTAGTGAGATGGCCGTTCAACACAGCAAAATAAGGTCGTATTGGTGCTAACTACTCGAGAACTTTAAGCGTAAGAAAGAAAAAAGAAAAACAAGAAGTATTATAAATATTTACTTAAAAAAAATAATAATAAAATAAATAAAATAAATATAATTACATAATTTTAAATAAAATTATTATTATATTATTTTTTTATTTAAGCCTGACTACTCTTAGTCAGGAAAATATTATTATTATTATAATTTATAATAAATTTATTATTCTCCATAGCTATAATCTATATAGAAAATTATCTAGATAATTTAAAATAATCTAAATAATAAATATAAAAATTATATAAATAAAAAAATATATTTTTAAAATTACTAGTAAAATATTATTTATAATTATTTTTATTAAAGTTTATTTATTTAATATAGTACTATAAAGTTCCTATTTATAAATAATTTTTTAAAATTTATTTTATTTTTTATTTAATATAATTATTAATTTTAATTAAGAAAATCTAATTTAAGATTTATCTAAATAATAGCTCCAAGATATTATAAAGATAGAGTTTATTAAAATAAAAAATAGGATGGATCTTTATATTATTAAATAATTAAATTTAAAATATATAATTAATTTTTTTAATAATAATTATTAATTTATATTAGTTTTTTAATAATTTTTAGAATAGTTATTTCTAGTACTAATTTCTAATATTTATATAAATCTTATTTCTAATATTAAAATTTATAGATTAACACTGTTAGTTAACTATATAGATCTAAATTTATTAAATAATTTATATATTTTTTTTTACTAGTTTTTATATTTATTTTATACAGTGAGCTAAGATTCAAGCCTATTATTAATTAATAATATTTATAATAAAAGTTTAAAAAGATATTTAATTAAAAAAAATATAAGATTTATATTTTTATTTAATTATAAAAAATAATAATTTTATAAATTCCTGGGGCAAGACTGTAAAAATAAAATTAATTAATAATAAAAATTTTAATTAGTTATTTTAATAATAATTTATAAAAAAAATAAGTTTTTATATTATATACTAGTTCATGATTTTAATTTATTTATTAGTTTAAGAGTAATACACTATTAAAAATTTAAGTTTTATTTATAATATATAATATAACTTATTTTAGAATTCTAATATAAATTATTTCTCTTAATTAAAAATATATTTATTTTAGGAACAGCTAGGCTATACTTTATATAAATATAGATTTTATATATAAAATTAAAGTAACTTATTTACTTAGTTAATTTACTATAATAAATATAATATTAAAACTATAGTAGTTCTTTAGAAATATTTTAAAATTTATTAACAGATATTATCCTGGATAATCTAGAATTAATAAAAATTATAAAAATTCTAGAAAAAGATTCCATTTTATATTTTTTTATTTATAAATTAAATAATTATTTAAATAATAATATATATCCCGATTCTAGGTATTCTAGTAATATTAATATTTTATAAAATCTAGTATCTTTATTCAGCCTGGATAAGTAAATAATAATTAATAATAAATTTTATTTAGTAATTAAATATATAAATCTTTATTATTTAAAACTATTAATTAATTATTAAAAAATAATAATTTATTTTTTAAAGTATATTTTTTTTATTATAATAAATTTATTCCTAATAAGATTCCAGGGAGGAATAGTCTTAGTTAATTATTAAAAAATAATTTATAATTTATAAATATTTCTCTATAGAAATAAAAATTATTTATAATTTAAAAACTATTAAAAAAAATATATTTTATTTTTTAAATATTTTAAAAATAATAAAATTTATTTTTTAAATATTTTAAAAATAATAAAATTTATTTATAATATTATATCAGGGTTTACTTATTATTATTTTTATAAATTAATATATTTATTAAGATATTATATTTCCCGGGGTAGAATCAAATCAAGAAATAATATTAAAAAAAAATTTTAATTTATTATATTTAATAAATATTTAATTTTTTAATAGTTATAAAATACTCTAAGATTTAATAGTTAGTTAGAATATTAAAATAATTTATATATTAGAATTTTTCTAGTTTTAGTTATTATTTTTTTAAGACACGAATAATCACTAGTAGTTTTTTATTATAAATATTATAATTATATTTTATAAAAAATATAATCTTAAAATAATAATTTACTAGATATTAAATTCTATTTATTAATTATAAGAATATTCTTATAATAATTTTATTAGTAGCATCTATTTCAATATAAATAAAAAATATAAAATTATAATAAATAAAAATAAAAACTAAAATTAATACTTTTTTAAATATTTTAAAAATTTTAATATAAATATAATCCTAGTTAAAGATAATATTCTTTTAGGTTAGTTATATCAGGAATTATATTATTTTATTATAAATTTTAATAAATCTTTAATAAAAATTATAAAAATTTAAAAATAATTAAATTCCTTATATAATTATTAAAATTTTTTATTTAATAATAATTATAATCTTTATCAGATCTATATAGATACTATTAATAATAATAATAAATTTAAAAAATTTAGTCTTTATAATATGAAACTTATATTTATAAATAATAATTTATAAATCTATGGCTTGTAACTTTTTAAATATTAAATATATATATAATTTATACTCCATTATATTATTATTATAAATTAATATATTATTAATATAAACTATAATAAACTTATCTAAATATTTTATTAAAACTTTATTAATAAGTTATTAGAAGGTAGTAGATCTATTAATAAATTTAAATAAAAAAATTTAATATTTAAACAGCCTGTATCGTGTTTTGAAAGTTATAAGATTTTTTAAAATAAAATTTATTTAAATCTAATAAAAATTTTATTATATATTAAATTTAATAAAGATTCTAGTATTACATAAATAGTCTATTATTTTATTAATAAGAAGTAAAGAATATAAGTTTTTTTTAATTAAAATATTTAATTTTTAATAATTTATATAAAAATAAAGACTTCCTCCGGGTTTTTAAACTATTAGAATAGAAGATATAAAGAATATAAAGTTTAATATAATAAATTTCTTAACTAGATTTTTTATAATATAATTATAAAAAGCTTGTAGTTTTTTTATTATTATTTTATAAAAAAAAATAATATCTAGAGAGTTCTTATTCTTTAATTAAATTTTATAATTATAATATTAAAATAAAGATAATATATTAAATTTTTTTTTAAAAAAATATTTACTAGATCATGGTATTACTCAAAAAAAATCTTTTTAATATTATTTTTTTATTTATATATAAAATTTTTAATTTTTCTGTAAAAGTCTTCTTGATAGTATTAAATAAAATAATAAAAGTTTTTATTTTTAAATTTCTTAAATATTATTAGAAATTAATTATTTTAATAAAAATTATCTCTCCATAGGAGAGTCTAATTAAGATAAATTTTAATTTAAATTTTAAGATTTTAGAAAAAAAATAATATTAATAAATTCTTTTATTTAAATTATATTTTATTTTTACTAGGGCCTCGTACGGGCTACTTTAATTAATATAAAAAAAATTAATAATAATTATAAAATCTTTGATTATTTATTTTTTAATTATATTTTATAGTTTCTCCGGGCTATATCTTATTAATATTTATAATTTATTAAAAATTATTCTAGAATAATCTAGAGAATATTTATAAAAAATCTAGTTTTTATTTTATTTTCTAATATTAATTAGTTTAACTAGATTAGTCAACAGTTTTAATAATCTAATAAAATATTATATTTAATAAACTATATTTTTTTAAGAATAGTATTATACTTTTCTAGGTCTAGTATAAAAAAAGAAATATTTAAAAATTAATAATTATTAATTATAAGATTTAATTAAATTATATATATTAAATTAATAATTTATTTTTTATTAAAATCTATGACTAAAATCACTTTTCTTAAAAATAAAATTAAAATCTTAAAATACTAAGCTATTTTAATAATAAATTAAATATCTATTATTAAATAAATATTAGCTCCAGAGTTAGTAAGTATATAAATAAAAATAATAATATTATTTTTAAAAAATAAAATAATAATTATAAAATTATTATTTTTATTTTCTAGTAAATCTTATAAATCTATTATATTTATTTAAATTTCTAATTTATTTAAAACAGAAACTTTTTCTAGATATTATTTTTTATTAATTTAAATTTCTTTATAGAAGTTTCTAGAATCTTTATTTATATAATCTTTTTTTTAAAATATTCTTTATTTTTATAATTAGATTTCTTGTAATAAAAATATTTTTTTTTATTAAAATATTTTTAATCTTTAATTTTATACTTGAAATATAAGTTAAAATCTTAAAAATAATATTTTTAAGATTTAGAGTACTAAAAAAAATATAAAAATTATAAAATTTATTATAATTATTAATAGTAGTAGTATTACTTCTAATATAATTTTTTATTAGATTATTAATTAAGTCTATAAAATTCGCGTATTTTTTTATATAGTTATTAAAAAAATAATATTTATTATTAAAGTTATATATAATAAATTTCTTTAATTTAAAAAGTAATTTATTATTTAAATTTTTTTTAAAAGTTTTTACTAATTCCAGCTTTTACAGTGAGATAATAAAAAATAAAAATAAAAATATAAAACTTATTTTTAATTTTTATTTATAGATCTTGGTACTGACAACAGGTGTTATAAATTTTATAAAAATTAATAAAAATAATTTTTAAATACTCTAGTATATCATCAGCATTATTATAAAAATTAATTATATTTAAATAAAGTCTAAATATTAAATATTTTCTTATATTATTTTTATAATAACTAGTAATATAAGTCTTGTATATTATTAAAATAATAAATTAATTAATATTAACTTCTAATTTCTAATATATAATTAATATTTAATTTTTAAAGAAAATATTCTTTCTATTACTAAATAAAGATAGATTAGAAATCTTCATTATTTTTTTAGACTTAGAAGTAGTAGTATTTTAAAAAATAATTAAAATTTAATAAATAATCTATACCGTGAAGGTGTCTTATTTTTTAATAATATTATTTTATTTTTAAATAAAAGTAGTTATTTTTTAGTTTTATTAGTCTTATTTATTAAAAAAATTATCTTTTTTAGTTTTTAGATTATTAAAAATCTTTAAAAGGATTTCAAAAGTTTATTTTAAATTTTTTTTATATTAATTATTAAATTTAGTCTGATTAAATCTATTTTTCTAGTTTAGTTTATTAGATAGTATCATAGAAAGTCATTAATTATTCTTAGAATCTAGGTTTAAGTAGCTTTCTCTAACCATTTTATTTATTTTATTTAATTAATCGGGTGGATCTTTAACTATTAAATATTATTAAAAATATAAATAAGAATTACTAATAATTTAGTAGAAGCTAGTTATATATAATAATAAAAAAAAGATAAAAAAGGATACTTAAAATTATGAAATAGCTGTTTAATATAGTAAAATAAGATTATATTAATACTAACTACTCGAGAACTTTAAGTGTAAAAAGAAAAAAAAATAAGAAATATTATAAATACTTACTTAAAGAAAATAATAGTAAAATAAATAAAACAAACATGGTTACATGATCCTAAACAGAGCCGCCGTCACATCTAGTATAAAAAAATATTTAAAAATTAATAATTATTAATTATAAGACTTAATTAGATTATATATATTAAGTTAATAGTTTTTTTTCTATTAAAACTTATAATTAGAATTACTTTTTTTAAAAATAATATTAGGATTTTAAAATATCAGGCTATTTTAATAATAAATTAAATATTTATTATTAAGTAGACATTAGCTCTGGAATTAATAAATATATAAATAAAAATAAAATAATAATTATAAAACTATTATTATTATTTTTTAATAAAATTTATAAATTTATTATACTTATTTAAACTTCTAGCTTGTCTAAGATAAAGACTTTTTTTAGATATTATTTTTTATTAATTTAAATTTTTTTATAAAAATTTTTAGAGTCTTCACCTGCATGATTTTTTTTTAAAAATATTTTTTATTTTTATAACTAGATTTTTTATAATAGAAATATTTTTCTTTTTTTATTAAAATATTTCTAGTCTTTAACTTTATACTAGAAATATAAGTTAATATTTAAAAATAATATTCTCAGAGTTTAAGATATTAGAAAAGATATAAAAATTATAAGATTTATTATAATTATTAATAGTAATAATATTATTTCTAGTATAATTTTTTATTAAATTATTAATTAAATTCACGGAGTTCATATATTTTTTTATATAATTATTAAAAAAATAATACTTATTATTAAAATTATATATAGTAGATTTTTTTAATTTAAAAAATAATTTATTATATAAATCTTTTTTTTAAAAATTTTTACTAATTCTAGCTTCTACCATAAGATAATAAAAAATAGAGATAAAAGTATAAAACTTATTTTTAATTTTTATTTATAAATTTTAATACTAATGACGGGTGTTATAAATCTTATAAAAATTAATAAAAATAATTTCTAAGTATTCTAGTATATTCTTAATATTATTATAAAAATTAATTATATTTAAATAAAATCTAGGTATTAAATATTTTTTTATATTATTTTTATAATAATTAATAATATAAGCTTTATATACTATTAGAATAATAAATTAATTAATATTAATTTCTAGTTTTTAATATATAATTAATATCTAGTTTTTAAAGAAAATTTTTTTATTACTAAATAGAAATAGATTAGAGATTTTTATTATTTTTTTAGATTTAAAAATAATTATATTTTAAAAAATAATTAAAATTTAATAAATAATTTACATTATAAAAATATTTTATTTTTTAATAATATTATCCTATTCCTGAATAAGAGTAATTATTTTTTAACTTTATTAATTTTATTTATTAAAAAAATTATCTCTTTCAGTCTCTAGATTATTAAAATTTTTAGAAGAATTTTAAAAATCTATTTTAAGTCTTTTTTATATCAAAAATTAAATTTAATTTAATTAAATCTATTTTTTTAGTCTAGTTTATCAGGCAGTATCATAAAAAATTATTAATTATTTTTAAAATTAAAAATCTAATTACTTTCTCTAGTTATTTTATTTATTTTATTTAATTAGTCAGGTAGGTTTTTTAATTATTAAATATTACTAAAAATATAGATAAAAATTATTAATAGCTTAACAGGAGCTGGCCGTATATAATAATAAAAAAGAATAAAAAATAATATTTAAAGTTATAAGATAGCTATTTAATATAATAAAATAAGATTATATTAATACTAACTACTCGAGAACTTTAAGTATAAAAAAAATAAATAAAAAGTATTATAAGCGCTCGCTTGAAGAAAATAATAGTATTATAAATAAAACAAACATAGTCATGTGATCCTAGACAGAGCTGCCATTACTGTCACACTAATATTGTGATGAAAAGAAGAATAAATTAAAATTATAAAGAACTAAGAAGCTGTAATAAGTTAAATATAAAATCTAGTTTAAAAAAAATTAATTTATTAAAAAAAATTATCTAATATAAATAAAAATTATCTATTTTTTTTTAATTATTTTTTTTATTATTTTTTTATATCTATTATAGAAAATTCTTAAAAAAATTCTTTGTTTTATTAGCTTCTCCTGGTATAGTCTTAGAACTAGACAGGCTAGAACATATAATATTCTGGTTCTGAATGGCTGACCAGGCCTACCCCATTTCATTATTAACCGTGGAATAAGATTTAATTTAATTTAAAAAATATATTTACTAATTAACTAAGTAAAAAACTAAATTAATAAAATATTAAATTTATTTAATTTTTTATATAAATCTACTTTATCTGGTTGTTACTAATTTTTTATTATTTTAAAAATTAATGAATTAGCAGCTAGATGTAATTATTATAAATAATAATATTAAAAAATAAATTATTAAAAAAATTATTAATAAAAAATATTTTTAGAGAAAGGTATAATTACAAAAAAATATTCTTAATTAAATAAATAAAATTTAATATTTTAATATAAAAATCCATGTAGTATTTCTACAATATAAAGATTTATAAAAAAATAAAGAATAATCTATTTTTATAATTTTTCTTATTTTTTTTAAAAATTTTACTACGTGACCCCGCCCGTGACTATATTATTTAAAAAAAAATAATTAAAAAAAACTAGATTTAATTAATTATTTAGAATTAGAATATTATATATTCTAATTTATCTAATTCTAAAATTATACTAGAAAAAGCAAATAAAATAAAAAGTTCTTAAAAAAACTCTTTATAAGAGATACAGGAAAATAATTAAAAAATAATTAAAGAGAAAGAATAAATAACTAGATCTTATCTATATTAAATAGCTTTTCTTCTTCAGTGAATTGACTCTTTTCAGACCAGACTTTATGTCTAACTCACTACGGCTTCTTAGCCCATCACATGATATGACTCCTGCAGATCAATTGGAGATGACAGTACGACACTGGGCAGCAACCTGCTGTAGTTCTACGAAAAGAGGGGGCTGCCCTTTCGATGCTGGATGTCAGAAGCCGAAAGCAGGCCGGCACAATTAGCTAGCTTGTGCTTTAGATGCCCGATGCAGGAGGACGAAAGAGGGCGTCAGAGCAGGATGTTGGAAGATCAAGGGCACGATCCCAGCCCAGCGTCGGGCAAAGGGGGAAGCAGTCAGGCATAGGAAATGGCCGGGTGAGACACAGCTCCCTGTTGGTTGGTTAGCTAGCCAGGCATGCGTTGGCATTTGGAGTCGGCGACTCGCTGCATTGGCGAGGGGAAAAAGCAATTCCAGGAAGTGTAACCGATGATCGGAGACCTTCCAGCTCCAGAGAAGGGCATGAGATAAAACATCGTCTCATGTCATTCTTAGAAGGGCTTAAAGGCGTCCAAACGGGCATTCTTGCTCGAGGAGATCCTCTGTACTATTCATGAGATAGTTATCGCTAGCGTTGAATGGAGTGATAGGAAGATGGAAGGAAATGAAATGTGACTGGCCGACTGCAAACGGGCCGAGGCGGGGGGGGGGCAGGGGCACGTGATGGGTCATGTCGTAATAGCCATTGGGCGTCCCCCGGCCTATTCTCCTCCTTCTCCTCACCTGCCCCTGCTCCGATGACCGCGAGTAGAAACTCACTTGACTGGATTTTCTCCTCGACCTTGATATCCCCGCCACAAGTTCCGGCGAGCGACATAACTAGCACGCTCACCCACATATGGCTACAGCAAGCGCCGTCGTGAAGGTGCGGTAACTGTCGGAACACCGCTTTCGCCGTTCGCCCCATCATGGAGCTGGTGCAGAAAGAGCACGATCGGCTCACACGGAAAATCACCGCCGCCCAAGGCCTGAAGACGGTGCAGTCAACCATAGACTTGCTTCAGTCGGCGCGAAATGCAATTGCTGCTGGTGGGTGCGCCTTATCGGATTGTTGCGCGGACCCGGTCCGGAACTATACTGATCACGAGGACCATCCCAGATCCAAGTCAAGCCGCCATCACGCTCGCCAAACTCCAGAACCCCGTCAAATCCTCGTTTGATTCCATCAATGATAGCCTCAAAGAAACACACAGCGGTCTGAACAAATACTCCAAATCATTAGATAAGGTACCATGGACCTGGCTTCTGACGGTGAATGGCGCACGCTAACCACAATTGTTCTTTCAGCTCTTCAAAGACAGGCCTTTGCCGAGCACCGAACATGATGTCCTTTCGTCCCAAGAACACTTTATCAACAGGGCCATCGCCATGCATCTTCTACGGGAAGGACAGTTTTCCGTCGCCACGAATTTTTTAAACGAGATGGCAAACAAGAAGGCGATGAAGAAGCAGCGGGAGGCAGGTCTAAGCGCCAAGGATAGTGCAGCTTCGCTCTCAGACCTCGATGAAGTTCCTTCTGGCGAGGTGAAAGAGCAGTTCACTACCATGTACGGTATCCTCGACCAGCTCCAAGATAAAAATAACCTGCTGCCAGCGATACAGTGGTCGAGGGACAACAAGGAGGCCTTGGAAGCAAGAGGTAGTAATCTGGAATTCGAATTGTGCAGGCTGCAGTTCGTCTGGCTTTTCCATGGTGGGCAGCATCAGCAAGGACCGAGCCCAGGCGGGCGGCAGGCAGCTTTGGAGTACGCCAGGAGGGAGTTTCATTCATTTCTGCCCAGGTACCTGCGTGAGGTCCAGCAACTATTGGGCGCAATGGCTTTTTGCCCTAATCTGCAAGACTCTCCGTACAAGGGCATCTTCCACAACCCATCTGCATGGTCCGATGTGGCGCACTCATTTACACGAGAGTTCTGCTCGCTCCTTGGGCTGTCTGCGGACTCGCCCTTGTATGTAGCTGCTACCGCGGGCGCTATAGCGCTGCCGACGTTACTGAAGCTGCAGACGATCATGAAAGCCAAACGGACCGAGTGGACCACGGAGAATGAGCTACCGGTAAGCCACCTGGAGCGTAGATATCTTGCAGCCCTCGAACTGACTGGTATGCCATCTAGGTCGAAATCCCGCTACCACCGTCGTACCTCTTCCATTCTATCTTTGTCTGCCCCGTGTCAAAGGAGCAGACCACGGATGAGAACCCACCGATGATGATGCCCTGCGGGCATGTTATCGCCGAGGAGTCACTCAAGCGGCTGTGCAAGGGGAGCAGGTTCAAGTGTCCTTACTGTCCCAATGAGAGCCATCCCCGGGAGGCGCGAAAGGTATTTCTTTAGTTTGATCGACACAGGTGCAGGCACATCTCCACACAGCAATGGGAATCGGATATACAATTTGCAAACGGGTGTTACGGTACAGGCGCATTTGGGCTGGGGCAGGCACGGGCTCTGGGTCGCACATAGTTGTACATACATGCAACTTTTATTTGTATTTCCTTCGACGAGATATTTGTGTCAGCAATTCACTGTGTCTCAATTGCATGGTGGGTACGAGTCCGAGCTATCAAATTGAGAGACAATCATACCTCCCAACATCCATGGCCGAGAGTCCCTTCAGGGTTCCACCGATACACTGCATGCAAACCCAAGTGCACCTCGTACTACATGGTAATACGTCGTAACACGGCGCCAACCCGGGCACTGCAGAATGCAGCGGGAGTATGACCATGATCTCGATCCGGACGAAATCATGAGTCAACGACTGGTTCGCCGCGGGACCCGGGAGCCCATCCCCTCCAATGGGACCAAACGAGCCATGGCGGTGCGACCAGTCAACCGGCGCTGCATTGGATGACCAGGAACTTCCCTGTCACCCACGGCTCAGCCTGTGCCCGATCTTGGATGCATCGAGTGCTCCGCCGATCGCGGGTGACGCCGGACCAGAGACTTCTCTGGTTGATTCGCTCGATTCGCTCAACCCGCTCCGTCCCCACCCCCCTTTTTCCCACCCCGGGTCATCATTGGCCAATGGCTCCCCCCCGTGACAGCGCGATCATTTGGCGATGCATGAAACCACTTTACGCGTCCGATACCTGCCGTTACGCGCTCCTGGCCTTCCCCTCGTCGTCCCCTGGCCAGACCAGCACAAAGAAGATGCCATCATCCCGGTCGAGATGATACATGTCACGCCCACCCGACCAGGGTCTGAAGATAAAGGATGAGCAATTTCCTTCGGTCCCTCGTCTGACGATGATGGATGGCCTGTGCTCGTGGCCGATTGGTAGACAGCCCCTTTCCCGACACCGCAATAAAAGGAGAGGTCAAACATACCTGTATCTGTCGGCGGCTTTGCCATCTTCCTTCCTACCTGGGGTTTATAATCGCAAAGGACCCCTAATCCCTTCTCCAGGCTCGACTTTTCCCTCCTGGCCAGCTTCTCCAGACCCCCCTCTCTAATTAGCCCCCCCAGAAGGCTATTCCACCAACAACACCACCAACAGCCCCAGGATGCTCTCCACAAAACGCACCCAGTCCCACCACCCGGACAGCTTCTCCTCCAGATACAGAGCCGGGAAGTCCAAAGCACGGCCCCGAGACCAATCTGTCGCATCACGACGTCTCCATCGCCGACACACCCCCGATACTCCGCCTGATGGAAGGTCCGTCTCTCCAATTCCAAACTCCAACACCAATCCACTAACCCAGAGTATGCATAGTAGTAGCAGCTCCCTAAATCAGGGTGTCATAACCCTCACCATTGGACCCACGAAACGGCTCTTCGCCGCTCACAAAGACATCCTCTGCGTATCCCCCTTCTTCGCAGCCCTCTGCAATCGCCCCAGCGACTCTCCCTCTGCCTCCTCATCCTCAAGCCCCAAACCCATCGACCTCCCCGACGAACAACCCGAAATCTTCTCTTGTGTCCTCGAGTACCTCTACCGAGGCGACTACTATCCCCGCCTCCGCCACGACAAAACCAACAACACATGGGACCTTGAAACAGCCAGTGCCAACGCCAACACAAACACCAGGGACACAGACCCCGGTGCAACCCTCTTTGTTCCTGCCGCCGGGGCAGAAATATTACGAGACACGGCTGTTTAGTGCGTCCTACCCCCCCTCCCAACATAACGCTCAACTCAAAAAATCAGTACCCCTAACAAAGAAACCCCATCTACAGCTGCGCGGCCCAAAAATACTCCCTCGAGATCCTCAAACGTCTTGCCTTAAAAAAACAAGGCCTCCACTCAAACATCCCCTGTCATACGATCCTCACCAGTGCGCGGTACGCATACGCTCACACACCCGACAACGAGTCCAAATTGCGGGCGCATTATCTGGCGCTGATTATTCGGAGTCGGGAGACGTTTAAGCGGAGCGGGACGATGCAGATGGAAATGGAGCAGGGTGGGAAGTTGTTTTTTGATTTGTTTGTTGCCATGTGTAATCATATGGTGAGTCTTCCTTCTACACAGAACCTCCCTTGATTTTTTTCTTTTTCTTTTTCTTTTCTGTAATCCTCCGGGGTTGAGTGGTGTGAATGGTACGAGTGGCTAATTGTGGTGTCATGGGCAGGATGATCTTGAAGAGGCTGCGAGGCCGAATGATACGTGTTAAGTTAGGCCCTGCTGGTTTGGGTTAATCTTTTATTATTTTCACTACTATTTGTTGGCTTATGGCTGGGAGCTTGGGATTTGGGATGGATCATTATCTAAGATTGGGTTTATGCATGTACTATGGGTATGTAGTTGTTGCTTGATGCGGCATTGTATCATACATTTGTCCCTCAATTCATGCAGACCTTGAATTTTGAATTCGATTCTTTCATGAGTCATGAAGTATTCACAGTTAGTCTAAACTGACATGATTATAGCCGTTTCAGCGGTCTAAAGACAAGTCCAGGAAGAGAGACATGACCAGCAATTACTGGATTACTCGTCTATCCGCGCAGCATGCCACCCAACCCTTATAACTGTTGGTATTGGGCTCAGTAAGCGGCCGTCAATCTATTTATGGGTATAGAAGCCGCTCGTGGACCGTTATGGCCCACAAAGTGCAAGGTGATAAGCGCTGATGAATATGATGCAGATACCACTGCTATATTCGCCGGTTCCGAAGGGGGTTGGATCACTGCCGTTTAAGTGTTTGGTATAGATACTGATAGCCGGGTGCTGTTGAGAAGAATGTGGGAAAGATGCCATCAAATAGCATGACAACAGCTGGGTCTCACGCTTAGACACCCGTTCCTGGGAATGCGGTGCCACCCTTGCTCAACACAACCATGCCACGTTCACGGGCGATGTAACCTTTCATTAACCCCTAAAAATTGGTCAATCGAAGTTCCTCCATGACTTGTATACCTGCCGCACTTACCTTGTAAATAAGATTTGACAATAGACATTCGACCTCATCAATGTCCACCCGGACCCTTTCGTCCGCATGGGTACCGATTCTCAAAGCCGCTGCAAACTCGGCGACGGGAACCCGAGTGCGCCGAATAGGGGGTTGTCCATCCTTGGATTCGTCGAATCCACCAGCAATGAAGATCTTGCGGAAGAGGTTTCGCAAGGCAATGTCGCGCCCTCTCTCAAGGGGCAGGTATATGCGCCTCTTAACAAACTCATCCTCTCCCGCTGTCATTGCGGCATCAAACCCGCCCAGGTCTCCCTTTTTGATACAGTCGCACAAAGGGCGGAAGAGCTCCTCTAGGCGAGGAAACGGGGCAAGGAGCTCCTTGCTTGGCAAAGTGTGTGTGGTGACGAGGTGACAGGGAACGAGGTAGGCGAGAATCAACCTTTGGAACAGTCAGCAAGGGAGAACGGAGACAACATATGGACCACTGACTCCCGATTCTTGGTTGCATTTCTATGGCACATTTTCCATGCGTACGACAAATGCTCTTCAGCCTGTTAGGACCAACAGTCAGTCACCTTACTCCAACAAAAAAGGTGAATCGCATACTTCAGCATAATTTTCTTCGAGGAAGTGTATAACTCCGATATAGTACTCAAAGGTAACAATGTGGGATTTCGGGAAAGCGTCCGCGTCAGGAAGGTCGGCGGACGAAGCTCTGAGGGCACGCAGCAGGTTCTTAGATAGGCCAACGGTGTTTAGTCGGAAGTATGTTTTGAACAGCAGATTAGTGGTGTCATAGATTCCCCATTTCCGTGATTCTTCGATCGGAGCCCTAGACAGCGTTTAGCACTAACATGGGCCAAACCCCCTCTGGACTCAGCCTACCTGTCACTGAGACATAACGTGAACATTCGATTGAGTACCCGTGTAGCCTCCTCCAGCTTCGCATTCCTGAAGTCAGCAGTAGCATCATCCTGGAAGCGATCGTCAAAAGCGACAGAGCCTTGGGAAGAAAGTTCCGCATCTGCCTTCATGGCGAAGATCCGCAGATATCTTCCGACAACATATAGACATGGCACCGTCCAAGCTTGCAGTCCGTTCGACGAGTATCCCCTGATCAGAAGATTTGCCATTTCCTTCCAGGCCTCAAACACTTTCACCCAGCTGGCATGGCTGGGGGCATCGTCGAATCGAACAAGCTCCCCTACCGCTTTCCAATACGACGTGAAGATATCGACCCAAGCACCTTGCTCCTGCTTGGGAAGCCTCAAGCCATTGGCCTGAAATAACGAGTAGCGGAGGTCTGCGGATACATGGACGGCGTTGGAGAAGTAGTAGAACGACTTCAACCGATCGGGGTACTGTGCGGGTGCGACGGGGGTAAGAGCTGATGCGAGGCGGGGACCAGAGCCGATCTTCTGGCCTTCTTTGAAGTCGTCGAAGATGGAGGACATAGCTGATTGTTGCAGGCGTTCAGAGATCGTGGGCAAGGATTGGGAGGCGGGCATGCATCCACAACGATCGTAGGTATGTCCGAGCGACGGAGACCAACACTCGTCGTCAATTCCCGAGTTCCAGGTCCATATGATTCCCGCCGACGCGATCGGAGGAGGTGGGGAAATGGCGGCGCCGTCAAGGAAAACGCCTTATCTAATCACCTCCGCCACACAACCTGTGGCTGGTAGTCCAGAACGGGAAAGGTGCGGCCAAGCCACCCGGTCGCTTAGCCCTAAGCAGGGCTAAACCTAGCTCACAATCAACTGTTCCAAAAATCCTCCTTTCCGCGACGAGTCCAGCCGGCACACCTCTCGTCGACTAACCACTACAGCGTCAACAATCAAAGTAAGCCCTACCTTTTTGTCCTGCTCATCGACATCTAGAAATTGTTACTGACTGAATTTACCAGATGGGTGAGTGAAGTTTTCCAATAATTCTCTGTTGTCTCCCTTGGTGGATCGGCTATTGCGATGTTCCCCTGCGATCGTTGAACGACATCTCTGCGAAATCACCTCATCTCGGCGCTATCGGATCCAGTGAAATCTGTTTGAAATGGAAGTGAAGGGCGATTGAAAAAAAAGAAAAAAAAAGCAAGGACGGATGATGGATTTGTTCAACCAAGGAAGAATGCTACGCGGAGGACGAAATTTGAAGATTTTTGGGGCACCATTGAAAATATCGCAACCTACCGACAACTCGCACGACAGTCCACAACGTTTCGCACGGAATCAACGCACCGATCGAAGCCATTGCATGAGACAGCTCCCCGATAGAAGGACATGGCTGACTGGGATCCGTAGGGCGTCTCATCGAGTACCAGGTCATTGGGCGTCACCTGCCCACCGAGGCTAACCCCACGCCCAAGCTGTACCGCATGCGCATCTTTGCGCCCAACACTGTGGTCGCTAAGTCGCGTTTCTGGTACTTCCTGACCCAGCTCCGTAAGGTCAAGAAGGCCAACGGTGAGATCGTCAGCATCAATGTGGTATGTTTGGCCTTGATGAAGCGAGGACTCGGAAGTGTCGGCTGACGCCCTTCTTCCTCCATTAGATCAACGAGAAGCGCCCTACCAAGGTCAAGACCTTCGGTATCTGGCTCCGCTACGACTCCCGCTCCGGCACTCACAACATGTACAAGGAGTTCCGTGAGATGAGCCGCACTGAGGCCGTCGATGCTCTCTACCAGGACATGGCTGCCCGCCACCGTGCCCGCTTCGGCTCCATCCACGTACGTTGAGATTCCTACTATCATCAAAGATGTGCGATCTAACACTCGCCCTGCAGATCCTTAAGGTTGTTGAGATCGAGAACGCCGACTCCATCCGCCGCCCTTACATCAAGCAGCTCCTCTCCAAGAACCTCAAGTTCCCCCTGCCCCATCGCGACTCTGGCAGCAAGAAGGTGTTCGCTTACTCTCGTCCCTCTACCTTCGCGTAAATGTGAGGTTTTGGGTTTGGGTGAAGGGAGTGATTGGATGAATGACTATGTTATGGCCATAGCATGCACGAAGGACGCGGATCACGCGGACAGGGCGTGTATCCTCAACCCAGGTAATGGGACGGATGGTTTTTATGTCTCTTTAAGTCCTCTGCAGCGACCCTTTCAAGTTATATCAAAAAATACCGGGGTATTGTTTTCGTTATCTCTGGATGGGATTTTGTAGTCCATTGTAGCTGGCGGTGTTGTGTATGTCCGGATAGTACTCCGGTCTACCAGAGACCCGGGGGGGCTTCGAGATCTGAATATCGGTCACTTGGGGTCCCCGGATTATCCGTCCATATGGATGAGTACTATGCACCCAAGTATCCGAGCGTGTTCTTTATTATGGGTACGTTTGTGGGACTGTTCTGACAGATACAGTGACCTCGGATGGCGTACTCGGTCTCCGTAGATGGCTCGGATATATGCATGGTGGGTACTTGGCTACATCCGTCGATGACCAGGGTGGCAGCAGACCCTAGACACATTGCAGGCTTGACATCATGCTCCGGGTCTACTACTTGCCTCAGCTATGACCACAGAGGATCGTAACCAGCAGGCTCGAGGCAGAAATATCCCCAATATAGGTACTAACACTTTTGCAAGCAACTGTCTACAATCCACCCACCACCTGGGAGGACAACGATATAATGCCCACTACAGCCTAGATGATTGTTACTGGGTAGCGGCCTAGATGTCTAGATCTCCATCCAAGTATTCACAGGAATCACTCTCGATTTCCGGTATGGTTTTTCCCGCTAGAGCTCAGCTGTGTTGAATTCATACGTGCCGTAATGATATCGCCATGCTGGGGAGAGGCACACTTAGTCTGACCGGCTGGGACTGTGAAACGACAACAGTAGGAGATATTACAGTAAGGTGGGTATATCCTTCCACCTGGATGTGGTTTTTCGCTCCCCTGCAGTGCTGATATGCAATTGACAGTATCTCGTCATCCGAGGGTGTCGATGGTGTCGATGGTGTCAAAGCAACCCCCGCCAATGAAGGCCGGGGCAGAAGTATTAGTCATCCGCTCGGAAATAACGAAGTAATGACGGCCAGGCACGGCGGGCGGCCCCATTGCGTCATGTGCGAGAACGGCGCTTCGGAGTCCGACAGGGAGGAGCTTTAAGTAATACCTTTGCCGAAGGTCCTCTCGCCCTCCGCTCCTCCTCCCTCCCTCCTCCACCATCCATTGAGCCCGCATTGGTGTCTGTCATTCCCTGAAAATGTTCGCTCGTCAAGCCCTCCGCTGCGCTCAGCCCCTCAAGCAGGTAAGACTCTCTGCCCGAGCACGCCGGTTTTCTTTTTCGCACTTTCTGTTACCTACCGGCGACCGAAATTTGTGCTAAATGCGGCTTACAGGGCTTCCGCAAATATTCCACGGAAGCGCCCAAGGGCAAGTCCT
The DNA here is from genome assembly GCA_003184635.1 of Aspergillus sclerotiicarbonarius CBS 121057. Taxonomy (NCBI): domain Eukaryota; kingdom Fungi; phylum Ascomycota; class Eurotiomycetes; order Eurotiales; family Aspergillaceae; genus Aspergillus; species Aspergillus sclerotiicarbonarius. Next base: position 190,694 of record KZ826362.1, on the reverse strand, counting down.
CCCTGGCCCCCATCTACGCCGCCGTCGGTGCCGCCGGTCTCGGTGTTGGATTGTACCGCTACAACTCGGCCACCGCCGAGGTCCCCGTGGTCGACCGCCCCAAGGTCTTCAAGGGTGGTGACCAAGGATGGTTTGACCTCAAGCTGTCGGAGATTGAGGTCCTGAACCACAACACCAAGCGTCTGCGCTTTGAGTTCGAGGACAAGGAATCCGTCTCGGGTCTTCAGGTTGCCTGTGAGTCGCCCTGCTCTGGAATCTTTCGGACCGTCTTGCTCATAATCCTGCAGCTGCTCTCTTGACCAAGTTCAAGCCCGTCGATGCTAAGGTTGTCATCCGCCCTTACACCCCCACCAGCGATGAGGGTATGTCCCCGCAACTTCACAAAGTCTCATTGAATGCTCACTCACTCGCGTAGAAACCCCCGGCTACATCGACCTCATTGTCAAGGTCTACCCCAACGGCCCCATGTCCGAGCACATGCACAATATGAACGTCGGCCAGCGCCTGGACTTCAAGGGTCCCATCCTCAAGTATGCCTGGGAGCCCAACAAGCACAACCACATCTGCCTGATCGCCGGTGGTACCGGTATCACCCCCATGTACCAGCTTGCGCGTGAGATCTTCAAGAACCCCGACGACAAGACCAAGGTCACCCTTGTCTTCGGCAACGTGACCGAGGAGGACATCCTCCTGAAGAAGGAATTCGAGGAGCTCGAGAACACCTACCCCCGCCGCTTCCGTGCCTTCTACGTCCTGGACAACCCCCCTAAGGAGTGGACCGGCGGCAAGGGCTACATCAGCAAGGAGCTCCTGAAGACCGTCCTGCCCGAGCCCAAGGAGGAGAACATCAAGCTCTTCGTGTGCGGACCTCCCGGCTTGTACAAGGCCATCAGTGGAACCAAGGTCAGCCCCATGGACCAGGGCGAGCTGTCGGGTATCCTGAAGGAGCTGGGCTACACCAAGGAGCAGGTTTTCAAGTTCTAGAGATATACATGAAGGCCGCGTTGTATTTTTTTTGAATTGGACACTGTCATATTAGAACAATTTGAGCGAGTTCAGCTCTTTGGTGGGAATACATACCTACTTGTCTGCTTCAGGGTTGTAAAGTCTCTTGGGTAGTTGTGTTTGCTTCCAGCGCCGCCATGTAAAGCGCACTAGGCAGCGTCACCTAAAATAGGTACCTCCCAGGCCCTAAGTAGCAGGGCTAAACTAAGGACCCCCTCACTAGATAAGCACCCAAGCTCGACAGCACCCCACCAAGCAAACAAAGCATCGCATCAGCACAAACAAACAAGACTCCAACAACAAACCCCATTGTCACCAACAGCAATACGGGATATGATTCCCTTCTTCCCGTCTGCCTTTAGCAACAAAAATCCCAACGTACTCCATCATTACCCATCATCCTCACTGGAACATCATCCAAAGACGTAGGCAGATACTAGATCCCCCGACCGTCCCCGCACAGATAAATATGTCTTCACCCACCAGACCCATACCCAAACTGCATCATATGATTACAATTTAAAAGAAGAAAAAAAAAAGAAACCATATTCACATATAAGTAAATATGTATATGTACACCAACGCAACAAACAACGATCCAAAAGTGATGAATCACAAATGCGCGCGTCTTTGGCGCGAGCATCATAAATCAGCTGGGTCGCTGGGTTCGCGCTGCGCTCGGGGGCAGGCGCGGCGGGGTATCCAGGTAGTGAGCCGCTCTGGAGCTGCGCGGATGGTGCCGGGTGGCTGACCATGAGCACATCTACGGGGCTGCGATTGGAGAATGGGGAATGGAAGGTACGGTGAATAGCTTGAGGGGGTCAATGCGACACATGTGCTGGATTTGGGGGTTTGCTAGTTGTTCACAGATGGGGAGAACCGAGGGGAAACTGGGGGTTGTCTTCTCTGTTGGATGGGGTTGATGGTCGGGGGAGATGGCGGTGGTTACAGTAGTAGGTTTCAGCGAGTTTCAGGGTGTCGGGTGCCATGAGGGGTTGCCAGGCGCGGTGCCGGTGCCGGTGCCAGTGCCAGTGCCAAGGGGCCCTTGGACTTGTAGCAGTAGGGGGTGTAGGGGGGGCTCTGGGGCCAGCGGGCAGCTTAGGGAGGGCAGTGGCAGCCCCCGCCCTCCCCCCTAAAGACACGGCCGCTACGAACGGGGGAGGGAGGCGAGAGTCTCTAAGCCCAAAACAGCGAGGGTGGCCAGCTGCGGGCGGGCAGTATTTAGGAGGCCTCGTCCCGCTAAGTTGACCCCGCTAGCGAGCGAAAATTCTTCTTTTCTTCAGGTTCCCGTCATCCCTCCCTCTCTTCTTTCTTCCTATCATTACCGCCGCCCCCCCATCCCATCCATCCGTTAACTGTTCCCTCGGTGTGGTCGCCACCCCCCCGTTGCTCATCCCCATCATGTCTCGCCGGGAAGATTCAAAGGCCAGAGATGCCACCATCACGGTGGACATTGAGGATTTCACCCGCACCCGCGACAGTGTAAGTTTTTATTCTCCATGTCTTTTTAATTCGTTTGGCCTCCCGTGGGCGCGCCACGCCGGCTGCCTCCCTAAGCTTATGGTGGCCCGGCGCTGCCTTCACCACGCGTCCGTAAACAAAGCCGCCCCGACGGGCTCTTCGTGACGCTGGCCCTTTGCTTCCACTACCCCCCCAATTCCAAGCATTGTACTGTCCGCTTTAGCGTTTGCTTTCGAGTCGCTTTACTGCCTTCTTCCCCCCCTGCGTGTCCTTCTGGTTTGGCTTTCTTTGTCTGCCGCCCCTTCGCTCTGTAATCCCACCACGCGTCCTTTGTTGCGCGCCACGCCTTCCCCCATGGCTCGGCGCGGACGCTCATCCCCAGCCCGGGCGCCTCCATCGTTGCCTGCCGCAACCCTGGTGGCGCCCATATCCCGTGCTACCATTGCTATCAATGCCATCACCTCCGGCGTCCGCGCAGTTGCCACCTCGGCACCCCAACAAGCCCCACTAACTCATTCTCAGGTCGTCTCCAGCCTAGTGCAACTGTCGGCTGCTGTCTCGGAGTTGACCAAGGCCTATATGAACCATGCCGATACCGTGCTGGGCCGTACTCCCACCAGCCTGGACATTAGCAGTATCAGTGGTATCACCGGCTCTCTCTATGAGTCTGGTCTGCTCGGCGCGCGCCCCTCCAGCCCCGGCGCCAAGTCCGAAGTGGGCGAGAAGAAGAAGCGCAAGCGTGCTCCCCCGGACCCCAACGCCCCCAAGCGCGCCTTGACTCCCTTCTTTCTCTACATGCAACACAACCGCTCCCGTATTGCTGAGGAGCTGGGCTCCAATGCCAAACCCAAGGAGGTCTCTGACGAGGGCACTCGCCGCTGGGCTGAGATGCCTGAAGTCCAGAAAGAGGTGCGCTTGACCTTTGCACTTCACCCCGTGTGTTGGGCCGTTGCTAACTCGTGCGCAGGTCTGGAAGAAGCTGTATGCGGACAACCTGGCCGTCTACAAGGAGAAGGTGAAGGCTTACAAGGCTGGTCTTCCCTACTCGGATGATGCCAAGGCTGCCAGCCAGCTGCACCAGGGCATGGAGGGCGCCGAGGCGACCGATGTGTCCGACGAGGAGGAGCAGGGATCCGAGGCAGAATCTGAAGAGGAGTCTTCTCCTGAACCTGTCCGGGAGCCCACTCCCCCGCGCACCAAGCGCCGCCGCAGCGAGGGTAAGCCCGCTGCCAAGGAGGTGTCGACCCCCAGTGAGAAGAAGAGGGAATCGCCTGAGAAGAAGAAGCGCGGCGCTGCTGCTCGCAAGGAGAAGGAGGAGCAGGAGGCCCCCGCATCCACTCGCAAGGCCGCCGCCGGCGACAACAAGCGCGCCAACAAGAAGAAGCGCAAGAGCGAGGCTGGCGCTGAGGAGTAAGGCTGTAATGCATACGGAGTCACAATGGGATTGGGCGCCTGTGCCCCTGCTACATGATGTAAATTGCAAGTTTGGATATGACCACTGGGTGTAGCATATTACGGATCGCTTGGTTGGGTCTTGCTGTCGGGGCTGCTGCGTTTCTCTCGGGCCTGTTTGGCGTCGGACTGTCTGCGCTTTTCGGGGGTGTTCTTCAGTTGGGGGTGCTGGGTCACTGGTAGTTATGAATGGAAAAGCTTGTTTCTAGCTTATTGGATGCCTCCACTACTTCTATTGTATAGGATATACGGAGCATATACGGAGTAGTATATACTATATAGTAGATACTATGTATGGTCCGGAATAAAGCGATTCGCGGACACTAGCCAGTAGCGTACGCTGTGAATGTGATACTAGCAGGGCCAGCAAGAGTGGAGCGGCAGCCCGGCGACTGCCGATGGCCTCCAAGCGACCCGACGACGGGCTGCAGCTTGACTCAAGCCGTTAGTCACCCTCGGCCAGGCGGGCTGCCATAGGTCCATGGCGGCCTTATCAGTGCACGCGACCGCTTATCGGCGCCCCCCTGCAGCGTCCTACTTATGCGACAATGCGAATTCTGGGATCCCCACATCATCTCCATCCCAGCCAATTCCACTTCCTTCTCCCGATCCGGCGCGCTTTTTCCCCTCGTCGCGTTTAAATTCCTTCCCCGAGCCTCTCTCTGGGTCCGGTCCTTCCTGTCAACTCTGAACCGAGTCCGGGTTGCGATCTGACTGTCCCTCTAGGGCGTTTGAAACCCACTGCCCGCCCAGGATGCATCTGATTCCGAAGGAGGTGCGTTTCCATCGCTGGCCGATGATGCTCAACTCCGACTGACCATATTCTCTCCAGCTTGACAAGCTCGTCATCTCCCAGCTGGGCTTCCTGGCCCAGCGCCGGCTCGCACGTGGTATCCGACTCAACCATGCCGAAGCCACGGTACGTTGCACATGGGCTTAAGTTCACGCGATTCATTATGACACAACATGACTGATAATTTTGGTTAGGCGTTGATCTCGTCCAACCTGCAGGAGGTAACCAACCATCCCGAGGAACCCTCCTGACCACCTCGTTAACCCGCCCGCTCCACAGCTGATCCGCGATGGACAATACTCCGTGGCCGATCTCATGTCCATCGGCAAGACCATGCTGGGTCGCCGTCACGTCCTCCCATCGGTCGTCTCTACACTAGTCGAACTGCAGGTCGAAGGAACATTTACCACCGGTACCTATCTCGTGACAGTACACAACCCTATCAGTAGCGACGACGGAGACCTGGAAAGGGCTCTCTACGGCAGTTTTCTCCCGATACCCCCCGCAGATGCTTTCCCCGACCCCGATCCGGCCGACTACGAACCCGAGAAGATGCCCGGTGCGATCCTGCCCGTGAGGAACGAGCGTATCACCCTAAACGAGGGGAGGAAGAGAATCAAGCTTAAGGTGATGAGCAGGGGTGATCGGCCCATTCAGATTGGATCGCACTACCACTTTATCGAAGCGAACCCGCAGCTGCATTTCGACCGTCTCCGATCATATGGATATCGCCTCGACATCCCCGCCGGCACATCGGTGCGATTTGAGCCCGGAGACACCAAGATGGTCACACTTGTGGAGATTGGAGGTAACAAGATCATCCGGGGAGGTAATTGCATTGCTTCGGGCAAGGTCGACCTTGCCCGTGCCGAGGAGATCATGCTCCGCCTGCAAGCGCAAAGCTTTGCCCATGTTCCCGAGCCCACTGCCGACAGCGCGCTGGTAGTGACCCCCTTCTCGATGGAGCGCGAGGTCTACGCTCGAATGTTCGGCCCTACTACGGGTGACCTGGTGCGGCTGGGACTGACCAATCTGTGGGTTCGTGTGGAGAAGGACTACACGTCCTACGGAGACGAGTGCACATTCGGCGGAGGCAAGACTATTCGTGATGGCATGGGCCAGTCTTCTGAGAAGTCCACCAATCATTGTCTGGACACGGTTGTCACAAACGCTCTGATCATCGACTGGACGGGTATCTTCAAGGCTGATATTGGTATCAAGGATGGGCTCATTGTGGGAATTGGTAAAGCCGGAAACCCCGATATCATGGACGGTGTCACCCCGGGCATGGTAGTCGGCTCCTCAACCGATGTAATTGCCGGAGAAAACAAGATCGTCACCGCTGGAGGTTTTGACACCCACATCCACTTCATCTGCCCCCAGCAGGTGGATGAGGCGCTGTCCTCAGGTATCACGACGTTCTTGGGAGGAGGAACCGGCCCCTCGACCGGCTCCAACGCCACAACATGCACGCCCGGACCCGTGCACATGCGCCAGATGATTCAGGCCTGCGACCGCCTGCCCATTAACGTCGGTATTACCGGTAAAGGCAACGACTGCGGCGGTGTAAGCATCGAGGAGCAGATCTATGCCGGTGCCGCTGGATTGAAGCTGCACGAAGATTGGGGGTCGACGCCTGCCGCCATCGACACCTGTCTCAACATGTGCGACAAGTACGATGTCCAATGCATGATTCACACCGACACCCTGAACGAATCCGGTTTTGTTGAGCAAACCATCGAATCATTCAAGAACCGCACCATCCATACCTACCACACCGAAGGTGCCGGTGGCGGTCACGCCCCGGACATCATCTCTGTCGTGGAACATCCAAACGTGCTTCCCAGTAGCACTAACCCGACCCGTCCCTTCACCCTCAACACCCTCGACGAACATCTCGACATGCTCATGGTCTGCCACCACCTGTCCAAGAACATCGCCGAGGACGTCGCTTTCGCGGAGAGCCGTATCCGCGCCGAAACCATCGCAGCCGAAGACGTGCTCCATGACCTCGGCGCCATCAGTATGATGTCCTCCGACTCCCAGGCCATGGGCCGCTGCGGTGAAGTCATCCTGCGGACGTGGAACACCGCACACAAGAACAAGGAGCAGCGCGGCCCGCTGCCCGAAGACGAAGGCACCGGCGCGGACAACTTCCGCGTGAAGCGATACGTCAGCAAATACACTATCAACCCGGCCATCGCGCAGGGTATGTCCCACATGATCGGCAGTATCGAGGTTGGCAAGATCGCCGATCTGGTCCTGTGGTCGCCCAGCTCGTTTGGTGTGAAGCCAGCTCAGGTCGTGAAGAGCGGCATGATCACAGTCTCTAAGATGGTACGACCCTCCGCATCCATTCACAGAAACCATTCCAAACATACTAACGATATACAGGGTGACCCCAACGCCTCCATTCCCACCGTCGAACCCGTCATCATGCGCCCTCAATTCGGCGTAAGTTCCCCTTCCATCCTCCCCCTCCCTCTCCAATCCCCACCCCCCACTAACAAATTACCCCAACCAGGCCCTCGTCCCCTCCACCTCCATCATGTTTGTCTCCCAAGCCTCCCTCGATGCGGGAGTCGTCCAAACCTACAACCTGCAAAAACGCATCGAAGCCGTCAAAAACTGCCGCAACATCGGCAAAGCCGATATGAAGTTCAACGATATCATGCCCAAGATGAAGGTCGATCCCGAGAGTTATCGCGTCGAAGCCGACGGCATGCTCTGTGATGCGGAGCCAGCGGGCACGTTGCCCCTAACTCAGGATTATTTTGTTTATTAGATACCTCATGTCGGTGCTTATGTCTGTTGGTTGAATGTTGGATAGTGCATAGTGGATTCTTTGTTTTGATATACTGTTCTGTTCTATAGACTTTCTTCGATATGTTTTTATAGGGAGTGTGAAGTGAAGTGAAGTGATCGGATGGGATGGAAGGGGAGTGTATATAGTGAATTGACTGGAGGGATGATGGGATGATGGGATGAATGACTGTATGAATCTCTTTGTTTCTTTATTCTTTTCTTTTCTTTTTTCGGGTATAGCACTTAGTAAGTACTATCTATGACTACAGTTGTTCCTTAGGACATACATGGATATTTCTACTTTACATCTACGCAACCGCAATCCTATCTAAACATAAACAACCACACACATAAACATACAAAACGCAAGGAACGAAAAGAAGAAAATCAAAGTTCAATTTCCTCCTCGGTATGATTATTCCCCGTCGACATTAGTGAAACCGACGCCCAGGCATCAAAGCTATCTGCTCTTGCAGCAAGATATGCGTCTCGGCGGATCTGAGCTGAGATTGATCGTCTCGTATCTTGTCGCTGTCGTCGTCGTCGAGGATGATGACGGTCATCCGTGCCGTCGTAGTTGGGAATGGTTGTTATTTCTTCTTCGTCTGAGTCTTCTTGGTGGTGGGGGTCGATGCTTGTTCCGTATTCTTGGGATTCGAATGCGGATGAGGCGAGGGAGGGGGATTGGCTGAGTTGGCTGTTTAGTTGGGGGGCAGGGTCTGAGTTGAGGTCTGAGTCTTGTTCGTCGGGTTGGTCTTCGCGGTGGTCTTCTGTGGGGGTGGCTTTTGGTTCTGAGTTAGTGATGGAGGGGGGTATGCGAGTTACTAGTATGTCCTTGTCTTTGATTTTGGTTGTTGGTTTGCTCTTGAGAGGACTGTCTGATAGAGGGTGAGGAGTGGGATCGATTTCGGATTTGAGGGGTTCGGTTTCTTCGTCGGTGGTCGTCCAGGAAGAAGGAAGGGAGCCCAGCTCGTAGAGCGAGCGCTCGGAGGGGTCGGCGTTGTTGAGAATGTGCCAGGTGCGGCGGATCTCGTCGCGTCGTGCCTTTGCGGTTTCTGGGGTTGAGGCCGGGATGGTGAGGGGTTTGTTTATGGGTATCGGGGTGGGTGCTTCGATTGGGTCAAAGGAGGACGGAAGGGGAATTTGGTCTGAAGAGGAAGATAGTGGCTCCGGGATGGTTGGTCGAGGATGCTCTGGGACACTACTGTCTATCATGCTGGATGTTTGTTGGCTTGATTGCGTCCTGAAGGAGCCCTCGTAGCGGGCGCGTTTTCTGGCGCGGAGGTCTGGGTCGTTTGCTGTCAGGTCTCGCATGTGTTGGTCGTGGGCGAATTCGGTGCCGCTGCAGAGGTGACCGAAGAGGGTTTGTATGGATACTTCTTCGTCCCAGTTTATTGGGTCAACTGTGCAGGGGTGGACGTTTTTGGGTTTGAAGGCCGAGACGAGGTCGCAGAGTTCGGTGTAGGAGGAATGGCGGGAGTAGGGAAAGTGCTGGGGATGTTAGAGGCGGCTAGGAAGCGAGAACGTGGGGTATTCATACAATGATCCGAGGGAGGGGATTGTCTTGTCCATCTCGTAGATGCGTGTGCTGATTCACAGTGCCTGACCAGTCTTCCCCTTCAGGGCGACCGCGGCTCAATATGCTTACGAAGTTCTCTAGAGACATGTCGTGTGCATCTTTCATCCCGTAGCTGTCGAGAGAGAGCACTTTGGTTCTGGATCGAAATGCATCAATCAGTGCCTGTCTTGTTTGAGAAAGCGCTTGCGTATCATGGATGCGTTCAAGACAGAGCTTCTCTAGCTGCTCCAAAGCTGACTGGTCCGAGAGCTCGAGTTCGTGGACTTGGTATAGATCGCCGCCTCCCCCGCCTGCTCCGATCTCGGGCATTTCTGAGCCGTTCCTTGTCCGGTTGACAATCGGCGCGATGTAGACGGTATTCCGAGAGGCAGCTGCAGGGCAGTGAACCCCTGGCTCGCAGCTGTGAATGCGGGAGCTCTCATCCTCGCTAAGACAACCGACCACGAACCGGTTTCCGAGTTCGTACCCACAGAGGAAGGGGGCATCATTGACACCCTGTGAGGCAAGTGACCTGTAAAGGTCCAATTGGTATCGATCCAGGTGGACCTGGCTGCATCAGTAAGGCCACCGACTGTCGTGGGGTGCAAGACGCACCTTCGAATTGAGGGCTGCTGAAAGTGCCATCCAGACTTCTTCGTAGCCGAATGTCCAGGCTCGGAAGTAGAACGTAGTGGTGTCCGGATACGACTGGATCTTACTCAACAGCTCCTTCAAACCTTCTGCCTTGGACGGGAAGGCATGAAAGAGATGTGATGGACGGGCGAAGGTGTTGTCGATGTATATGTTGTCCAACCGCTTGTTCCCTAGGGTGTATGGGATGAGAACGGGGTTCCGGGTGATGCTGTTAACCCACCAGGGTTCAGCTGGAGATCATTAGATACAAGCTTGCAGCAGGTCTTGGATAGTCTGCGTACCGCGGATATCGCCGGTGTATAGGATAGCTTTCCCGTTGCCCTCTATCAGGAACATTACTGCGCCTGTACAATGGTTCGCATCGAAAAGAGTGACCCGGATTGACAGCCGTGGGGTAAGTTCTAGCTCGGTTGGGGTGTTCAACGGAATTGGTCTCTGCTCTGGTGAGCTGATAGGTCAGTTTCCTGCTAGATAAGACGTACCAGAAGCTTAGACAAGTGCTTGTAATGCAGTCTCCGAGACTCTAGGATGCCTTTGCTGAAGTTCATACGATGGGGATACTTTTCAATGCGCAGAAGCATCTGAGAGAATATGAGGAAACGTCGCAAATCCTCCAATCAGCAAATACCTCTCGAGTGGCTGCAGAGCAGTAGATGAACGGAGTCCTGAAGGACTCCAGCCCTTGAAGATGGTCACTGTGGACATGACTGAGGAAGCAGGCGAGGGGGGGTGATCTGTCTGGATTCTTGCGGAAGTAGTCGACTGCATATTTTCAGCGTCCACGTCCCACCATTCGGGGGCTTATCAAATCCTTACTCTGAATGGAGGGAAATTCTACTATACGTTAGAGGGCAGTAGGTTTAGCTTATGAGGGACCGGAAGTATAGACCTACCCCGGACGGCCCCATCAAAGGTCGACATGGGACGTGGTGGCGCCGGAATGGACGAGGGCTAGGGCGGGATGCAGCTAATTCATCCTGGATCAACGTACGGCTCCGTCGAAGAGGATGGCAGCACGGAGAATGATGAGTTGGAGAGGAGGGGGGAAGAAGCGAAAAGTGGGAGGAGGCGTGGTGGCCGCCATTCCCATCGGGCCTGTATGCACGTGACCGCCGCCAATGTTACGATACGGTGAAGGAAACCCGGAAACCCATCATGACGAGGAAGATGATTTGGTATCTCACTGGCACCATTGGAGAGCGGAGGGGGACGATGATATCCATGCCTGCCCGATCTCCAACGACTAACCTACACAGTCCTACTAACCTTACCGCCTCTTGCCCGGACCCTGTCTGATAGTCTGATTTCCTCCGGCGACCCAACCCTTATGCACCAAGACTGACCGGTCCCTCCACGGATGGATCAACAGGCAACTGCTCGCCCGTTTGGCTAGGCCTGGTGTCCCGCGAGGACGAAATTATCCTGACCCTATCACGGTGTAACCCCGGGGCCCTCAGGGCGAGTACCTACATGACCCCCGGCGTGGAAGCCAGCGGGCACTGGCAGAGCGTCCCGACCAGCGACCAAGTGGCCTTGCAGGGGCACCACCGTGAGGCGAGTGGGCGTCGAGACCCGCTCGCCAGCGCAGGTTTGGTGCCATCCATCGCTCGAGATTGAGGAGGCGGACAAGTTGTCTTGCGACGGATCTTCCTGTTGTCACGGATTTAGTTTTTCGCTAACTCACGACTCCACGCAGTTCGTTTCCTATGCGCTGGTCATTTGCATGCGTGGTCCGGTCGCTTCCTAGGTGTCAGCCGACTGGCACCAAAGGAACCGGCCCTGATATAAAGATGCCCCGTCGCTCACTTTCTCACTGAGCTCGATTCCTTCGGTCATCACTAACGCTTCTCTTTTGCTTTTCCCTGATTGGGAACAGCCCTACGACCGACAGCGATCACCGTCATGGGCCCTTCTTGCAAGTGGTGATTAACAATTTGACGGATTAGGCTTTGGGTCCTAACGGTACCTGAAGTCAAGGCGCTTGCTGGTGTGTCACCTCACCTCTCAGGAGCCCAACCGTGTCCGACGTCACCGAGGAGATAGATATAAAGTCTGGGGACAGTGACCAACATTCCGGCCGCCGTGTTTCATATTATCCCTCATCCCCTCACCCCACGTGTGGTACGGATTCCATGTGTTGATCCGGTGGAGGCATGCCTTGCTCTGCGTCGCCCTCCCCTATCTAAGAAATAAACCGCCTGACAACCGTTTCATTTATTGAATGCGGGCCGTGGCTGAAACTGTGGCGAGATCTGACGACTGCCCTGCAGCACCCTCCTATTCTTCTGGCCCGCCTCCGTTTCCCGCTATTGCCTGACGATCCCAACGGCCCCCTTCCGCAACCAGATCCATTCGCATTCACAGTCCCTTTCTGCTCTCCTCCTTCGATCCATTCCCTTCCTTCCTGGGTTGAGCGAACGATCATTCATCCTAGGGTTCTTCATCTTCTCTTCACCTTTCTCTCTTTGCCTTCTTTCAGATCATACAGTCCGTCTTTTAATCGACTTCCCTCTCCCTTCGTTGTATATACTTGACGCCTTCCTGGTAAACCTCCGTTCCTTATCACCGCTCTCCATCACCAACCCTCGCTATCAACATCACCACCACCACCATGCACAAACCTTCCCTGGCTCAAATAGTGCACAGCACATTGTTCCCGCGCCCGCGCGCAAGTGATCCGGCCACCTTTTCTGCGCACATCACTCGCAACCTGGTTCCAGAAGTTCGAATCGAGACATCGACATTCTATGGATCGCTCGACTGCCCCGAAGCTCAATACCCCGGGCTTGACTATTCATACGGTCCTCATCGCATGAGACTGGGCCGATTCCCATGGCACCGCAGACTGTTCCGAGCCTTTGATGAGCTTGCTCTTACCGAGGCCGAGATCTCTTCCTTATGTCGCTGGGAGGGCACCAAGTCAGCGCGGGAGCGTTACGAGAAGGAAGAAGGGGTGAAGGTCCGCGATACTACCGCAGATAGCATCCGGCCCGCATCGCCCTCTCCCCTCCCCTCTATCGAAGTCCACTACGAGGATGACGAGGATGACGAGGAGGCCTTCCCGGAAGTGGATCTCCAATTTGATACGTGCCAAACTCTGCGCCCCACCAGCGGCCTGATCGATGATCGGGGGATCGATTGTATTGTGGAAGAAAAAGAAGAGGAAGATTCGAGCGATGACGAGATGGAAAGCTGCGGGGTGGAGCTGAACCATCGCCTGATGGCGGCGACCGCAGCCCGCGAACAGGGCGACGACGTGCCACTGGACGAGGATTGGGAGCAGTGGCTGAAGGAAGCCGGGGAGCGAGGGAGCTACACCGACTTGCTTAGTGCAATCCGCATGGGCCAACCATTGAGTTACCTATACGACATGCCTTCTTCAATGCCGCCCCTCGGGAGGGCAGGCGTTCGACCATCCGCCTCACTTTCGGAGCCATTTATCTTACCCACCCCGTCCATGCTGTCGGGCCGGGGTGTTCGGCGCTATGCTCACTCGCCATCCAGAGCGGGCCGCTAGAAATCGCCGTTGACTGAATTTCCTTGCGAGTTCACCATTAGCGAACGGGTTCGGCTCCTTTGACCATGCATTTACGGCGCTTCCCCGGTGGAATTTTTGGCGACCATTCCCCATTGCTCTGCGTTTCCTTTCTCCTTACTATTGCTGCGCTGATAGATTTGCTGTGATCTTGTGCGTGATCATCTCACTCCTACTGTTGTAATACCCCCTTACCAATTTGCGGCACCATTTGCGATAGACCCGCTCTCATCGATCGTCTCTAAAAATAAATTGCAGATTAGACTTCCGATGGACATCTCGAAATAGTGTAATGTGATCCGATAGTGTTGCGATAGTAGTGGCTGATTATGGGGGAAGAGGGGCGCGGTCGCCGATTGCGGGTCGATTACTATTCTTATTTCTGTGGAATGATGATGATTGATTGCTGGAGCTCCCCGCGGCTCCTCCCCGCGACTTGCCAATTCCGCCAGTTCCTCCAATTCCAACCATGATCAAGGCCATCTTCTACAGCAAGTTCGACACGCAGGAAGGTGCGCAGCCCCGTCTCTAAAAATATTCCCCCCCTCCCCCGGCTCACTGACTGTCTTCCACAGGGCCCAAGGTCGTCCACCAAGTCCCCGATGGCGCCATCGTCCCCTCTGCGACCGCCCCCTCACAGCCCCTCTTCCTGACCTTCTCCGACGTCTCCTTCTTCGTGATCCCCCGACAAGAGCTCTGCGGCAACCTGATCCAGGTCTGCACCAATGGATACCGCATCCTGGGCTACCCGATCTGCATGAAGTCGCTTCGGTATGACCGGAATGAGTTCATCTTCAACTTCTGTGTGGTCCTCTCCGAGGACGAGGATTTCAGCACCTACAAGAGCGTCGTCCAGAAGCTAGCGGATCTGATGCACGGATTGGAGGAGCAGAATGGGTTCCTGTCCAGGGATCACTCCAAATCGGGTGAAGGGAAGGTCTACAGTCTGTGTGAGACGCTGATGGAGGATTTGAATAACTACTGCGAGTGCATGATCCCAATCGGTAACTCCTGCCCTTTCAGTCGCTGCGTGTCCGCCCGAATCCGAGATGCTAACAGGGGGTGACCCAGATGAGCTGAACACCCTGAACATCAAGCTGTTCCCCGTTTACCCGGCCCCTCCGCCCGTCAAGGCATGGCATGTGCCTCTATTCACGGTCCGATACCAGACCTTCATGGACGAGAACTGGGATCTGACCATGCAACGGGTACGATTCATCCCAGCCCCCTGCTGCACGTCAGCCAGCCAGCTGAACTCCCCCTCCAGATTGTCCCACACATCAATGGCGTCAATAGCGTCCGCATCATCTCTATCCTCGCTGACACCGACTTCTCCCTAACGTGCCGTGCCATCCGCCACCTTCTCTACTATGGCTGCCTGTTCCTCCTCGACATCTTCTCCTTCTCAGCCATCTACGCCCCAACCGCTCAGTTCAGCTCCACAATCGCCACAGACGAAGACATGCAGCAGGAATGCGCCCGCTACGTCAACACCATCTTCGCCTCCCCAATCACCGCCGCGTCCGCTGCCCTCGCCCCGGGCTACCCCCCGCATTATGACCCCGACGCTGTCTGGCCACCAGTCGGCGACCCCTTCACCAGCAGCGCCAGCGAAATTACCATTCCCAGTCGAAGCCCTAGTCGAACGCCCAGCCCAAGCCCCAGTGCCGCCACCATCCCAGCCAGCAGTAGGACCACGTCCCCGGCCCCAGCAACTGCCACGGACGACGATGCTACCACAACCACCACCCGCCCCACGGAGCTCCAACTCGTCGACGGCGTCGGCATCGTGGAACTCTACGCTAGTCTCAAACAAGGTCAGAGCATCAAGCAATGGTACCTCCAACACAGCCGCAAACTAACTCACATCGACATCCGCCGCCTCATTACCTTTGGCATAATCAAAGGATTCCTATACCGCGTGCACAAATACGCCTACGCAACGGGTAATCCAGCCCCACCACTGAAATCCTCCCACTATCACCACGCCTCAACCACATTCCATCTTCCCAGTGGACCATCATCACGCGGCCCAGGCACGGGCGCGAACAGCCCCTACGCATCCAGTGCGGGCGACGATCCCGCACCAATTGTGCAGCAGGAGGGAATGGGCCATCCCACTTCAGTGTACAGCGGAAGTCGACCGGCCACGATCGTGACAATTGAGGGCGAGGAAGAGGAAGATGATATTGACGACAAGACGTTATCCAAGTATCTCGACGGGATGCATTGTTTCGATCAGATCTGCACGGAGCTGGAGATCAGTGAGCGGGAGTTAACGATAAGGTTGAAGAGGTTCCCGGGGGAGGTGTTGATATTGCATCGGTGACGGTGCGACATCTATCCATCCATCCCTCATAGAGAGAAGTCTAGCTTGTTTTGTTGATGTTGATACCCAGTTAAAATACCGATCAGTTATCGTAAATTCAAGTGGTATTAATAGCCTTCCCCTCTCTGACCTATCATATCCCATCGTATCCTATCTGGGAGAATCTAGGTATCTTCTTAGGTAGTACGTACGTATCCGTTACGTCTGTAAAACGCCCATCCATCCATCCTGATCAATAACATTCCTCCCACAACGCCATGGTCATAACCCGGAAACAATAAGTCCCTCAAGTCCAAATAGGGAGATATGGACAACTCAAAATCATGATCTAAAGTATCATCAATACAGGCCCCACTCCGATCATCGCTAACATGGCACAGCAAAACGAAAAGATGTACAGCGAAGCAAACATAAACCAAACTGAAGCAGTCAAAGTGGGTAATGAGAATCATCACTCCTGTTCTTCGTCCCAGCCCTCGACTTCGGCCTTCTCGTACTCGGCCATCAGAACCGAGTCAAAGACGGTGTCGGTCTTGCCCGGCACGCTGGTCTTGCAGTCTTTGAAGACGGGGCCGATGCAATCACGCCACCGCTTGCGTCGGTCCATGAGGGTGCGGGCTACATCGCCAATGGCGGGGCGGCCGACACCGGCTGCACTGACAACATGGCTGCCGCCGCCCGCGCCGCCAGGGCGGTGTTTGGCCTGCGAGCCCTTCTTGCTCTTGCCGAGAGTGCGGGTGCGTTTCAAGTAGGCTTGCTGCACCTGTGAGTCGAGGTCGTCGTGGATGGTCATGTACTCTTGGTGGGCCATGCGTTCGCGGGCGATTTCCAGGAGGCGGGTTTTGCGGGCGCTGTTGATGATCATTTGCTTCTTGAGCTCGCTTTGGAGGAGACGGAGCCGCTGGGCGATGTCGTCGTCGTAGTGGGCGTCGTAATCGGGGTTGTCATCGGCCCCGAGGAAGCCGACGTGGCGGAGTTCGGCTTTGAGTCGTTCGTCCAGCTGCGCGTGGTCGAGCTTCGCAGCGGGGACTTTGAAGTTGTTAGGAGAAGCGTCGGGGAATGCGGTCGCCGAGGGGAGGGGCTTGCTCTCAGAGTCCCCAGCTGGGTGGTCAATGTCCATAGAGTCGCCGTTCATGGGGCCATTGGCGACATCGCCATTGACGGAGCCGTTGGTGGTGCCTTCGTCAGGAGCACGATGCTCGTAGCGTAATAGGGAGTAGAGACGGCTAACGACGGGACCCACGGAGATCTTGTCGGTTTCAAGGGTTTCGTCGGTCACCTGGTCGATGTTTCCGCGGCCCTGGTTAAGAGGCAACCGCTCTTTATCACCGTTGGCCTGGTCAACGTTCATAAGCCCGTCATCCTCGGCCCACGTCTCGGTGTAGTGTTTCTTTCCACGCCTGGGCATGATAAATGGGGTCGCTCGGTCACCCTGGGGCTGTTAGCAAACGGTCCTAGCGGAGCCGACCAGAAACGCCCACCTTCTCTTTCAGAAACGCCATGTCCTCCTCCGTCAACGGGCGGACGTATTGATCGACGTAGGCAAGGAACGTATTGGCGCTGACTTGGTTGGTGGGCTTGGCGTTGCTGAAATCCCGATCCGGAGGGGAGCCCGCCATCAGATGGCCCAAATCACTCCAGGGGAAGCGATTGACGCTGTAGATCACCTTCTTCTCCTCATCTGTCATGTCCGGAGTGACATCCCGAATATGGTACACGGTCGGGTCATCGAATTTGAGTGGGTTGGGGCCGAACACCTGCACCTGTGGCACGGCCGGCGCGGGTTCAGGCTGGTGCGACTCGGAGCTATCGTCGGACTCGGGCGACCCTGCATCATCGGCAGCTTCGGACGCGGCTGGCCGAGGGGACTTCCGCAACGGAGGGGACAGGGATGAGGCCTCTTCGGAAGGTGCGTTCTTCGACTTTTTGGAAGCTGGTGACGCGGCTGGCGATGAGTTAGCTACGCAGATCATAGGATACATGGTATGGTGGTGGATGGGTTGGGTTCAAGACAGTGCAGTCCAGTGCTTTGAAAGCCACACTGCATACCCATCTGTGAATGCAGTACCGACTTACCTCCTTCTACCTTTGTCTCAGCACCGTCCTGTCGCGCAAGGTCATGAGCGCCGTGAGCCAGCGGGCGTTCCTCTTTGGAGCTGCTCCCACGTTCCTTTCTCCTCTTCAACTTCCCTCCCTTCAGCACCTTTTCTTCTTCCTCATCATCAGCTTCACGCTTCATTTTCACGCGGTCACTCCCATCTCTCTCAGCTGAATCTGGCTCTTCGACCACCTCCTTGCGCTTCTGTGATAGCTCCCGGATGCCGGCATTGCATGCGTCACTCCGAGTTTCGGCTAGCTGGCTGAGGGTCTTGAGGTGTTCCGTCAACAACTCGAGCGACTTGGAGTCGGGGATAGGGCCGACACCACCCATGCGCTCCAGAAGCTCTCCATATTGTATAGCGGAGGGGGTCAGGATCAACTTGGAGGCATCGTTGTCGAGGTAGCTGTGGAGCGGGGCGGGGGCGGTCGGGCCGGCGCTGAAGCTGGAGTTGGGGGTGGTGTTGCGGCTGCGGGAGGGTCGGGCCTCGCGGCCTTTGCCCTTGCCTTTGCTGGCGGAGGGCATGTTGACTGGAATGGCGGTTGTCGAGATGCGATGCGCGACAGGGTTGGCAATGAGATGTGGTCTGGACTGGTGCTGGGACTAATAGCCCATGATGCTCGTGCTCCAGGATAGCGGGGCCCTGACAGTGAACACTAACTCCGGCACAGGATTTACCTGCTAGGAACCCTGCATCAAACAGCAATAGTCACAGCGGCCTGGGCGTGGTGAATTGGGGGGGATTGTTGTTGATGGTGAGCCTGGATGGAGATGGCGGCCTCCCACGTGAGGGGGCATGTGATCTCACGTGGCAAGTCCATCACATGATGTCAGCATCGGAGCTCCCGCGGGTCACGTGGGAGCCTACCGAGCAAAGGGTCCACCGCGGGTGGGAGGGACCCGATCTACATCCACCCTGCAGCAGACGGTAGTACAGCAGCTATGAAGTTGGCCTTGATCACTCGGCCATTGGCAGTCCCAGAGCCATGCAATTACACACGACTCCTGGGCGGGTGAAGATGCTTGCATCCCAGGTCTCATCGGTTCCCTGGCATTTATTTTTAGCCTTCAGTCGAACCGCCGTGGATTCCTCCCGCAAACGTTAGTCACTGCAAACAGCGTCCCAGGACCATGGGTGGTCTGAACAAGCAAAATGACCCTCAAAGAGGCAGCCACCGGAGCAGCACCACATCAAACCTGCATGGTCTCTCAGCATAGGCTTGGCCTTCTTACAGGTGGCCGCAGCAACTATCCGCGACAGGCAGTCGAGTCGACCTGACCTGTCAGCATTCTTCCATAGACGAGATAATATATTGCCTCTACCCTCGCATTCTTCCCTTTGCAGTAGTCGTCGTGCGTCTGACGTCGACCCTCGCCCAACTCGGTGCAGGATACAGACGATGATGCTCCCTGGACTTCGATTTTAAGCTGCTGGAATCCTCCTAGGTCGACGGACCCGTGCTGGTTGCACGATCGTGTTTCACAATGAGTATGCTCCCTTGCTCGAGAGAATGCTGCACATTCCGGCGTGGATCTCAACCTCCTATCGATGTCGGGGCGATCGCTGATAATGCCTCCATCTAGCTGCCAAATCGCTCACCACGGTTGCGACGCTCTTCGCAGATCCGAGAAATACCACGGCCCCTCTGAATGTATGTCACCAACTCCCCGGGACTGCGGTGTGAGGAGCTCACCAGGGACATCTAGGAAAGCTCGATTTTCTCCCTCAAGCTCGACAACACCGTTCAGACGCTGTCCAAGCAAAATGCCCCGGACAAAAGCCCGATTGAGGGATTGCTCTTCGTTCCCCTCCTCGATGCTCAGAACCCGTGCAACAATGCCACCGCTCCGCTCATACCGGCCAATGTCACCCGCCTCCAGGACGTCACCCCGTTCGGAACCCGTGTGATCGGGCTGGCACCTTGGGTAAACGACGAATGCACGCAGGCGTTTCTGAATGCCTCGCAAAATCCCATGCCAGACGCGCTGGTCTTCTTCCTGCCGTCCAACGATGACACCAAACCGCCGTCAGCAAATGACCCGGTGTGGCTGCTGGGGGGGAGTGCTGCGTGGCAATCGCGGAATGACTTTCCGGTGTACGCAATTCCCGGCGCGGCGGGTGTGACCCTGATGGACCAGCTGTCATGGGATGGGACGATGAACCAGACTGCATTAGTGCAGGCGCAGTCAGGGGTTTCCCGACTGATGGCGGTCATTGATATAGGTAGGTGCCAGCGCTGCCGGCTGGAGCTGTGGAAGCTGACACTGTCTAGACAGCGGCGGAAAGAAGATGCCTAGTATCTGGGGGTTCATCCTCGCTATTCTCGGGACGATCCTTGTCCTCACCGTTATCCTCCTCCTGTTCTACCAGCTTGTGCACAAGAGACACCAACGGGAGCTCCAGCGCCGCCTCGAGGCTGGGGAAGCGGACCTGGAACAGCTAGCACAGAATCATGTCAAGGTTCCGCCGGAGTTCTTGGAGACGATGCCAATATACCTCTATTCGGGCCCAGATGTTGGCGACGGTGGCTCTCAAAATGAAATCGCGCCGTTCAGGGAGCCGTTGGCGGACATCATCGAAGAGAACGAGGTAGAGGACACGGCGAGTCAACCACCTGCGTGTGGAATCCGGGTGGCAGATGATGAGCCAGAAAAAGTAACGGATGACGAGCCCGTCAGACGACCACCACAATCCACGATGACGGGCCACCCGGACGCCGCGGATGCGCAGCACGAGAACCGACTCAGTCGGCTGCAGACCACATGCGCGATCTGCCTCGACGACTTTGTGCCGATGTCGTCGAGGGTGCGCGAGCTCCCGTGCGGGCACATCTTCCACCCGCCGTGCATCGACACGTCCCTGATGCAGAGCAGCAGTCTCTGCCCGCTGTGCAAAAAGAGCGTGCTGCCAGGGGGGTGGCTGGCGTATTCGGGAATCGACACTACAATGCACAGCGATCCCTGGCTGCAAACTGCCCACGCCTGATGATGACCGATGACTGTGACAAGACAATAGACTGTAAAATGATACCCGACGGACATAGACATGAATATATGGAGTGTGTATACAGCCATTCCGACATGATATGAATACATAACCAATTCCCTATATGCCTACCTACAAAGTAAATCCTCAAGCAAACTTATCGTGCTTTCCCCTCACCCTAACATCTAAGACAACCTCATGAAAATCGCCCTCCTTCCTCGCCTTCCGCAACCTCCGCACCTCATCCTCATCCAGCCTCCTCCCCACAATGCCCTCCAACTCCTTCCGCCCGATCTTCTCCCGTGCCTTGATCTCCTTACTCGCCTGGATCCGCGGCTTGAAGCGCGCCTGCATACGCACCCGGATATTCGTCCCTTCGTTCGACTCTAAGTTGGTCTCATCTCCACGCACCTCAATCTTGACCCCGGATGCTGTCGTCTTGGATAATATTTCTTTTGCACAGACGAATGTCGCCTTGTTCTCCTTCCCTTGGGCCTGACCTTCCGGCGTGTCTGTGTCGTTGGCTGTGGTGGAATTGCTACTCGCAGTCCCAAAATTAAAGAACCCACCCCCTCCACTCTCCGATTCGGTGATAGCGAAGATCTCGTGGCGTGAGACGGCCGATGCGGCGGCGGAGAGAATGCCGTGTTTGTCGCTGGTGAGGTATCTATATCCCAGTCCCTGTTAGCACATAATTCCAAAGAAAGGAAGGAAAGGATGGATACATACTTCCCACTTCCCCCCCTCAAACTCCACCCCTCTATGCCCGCCACCTTGGTCGCAACCCACACCTGCCGAACATCATGCGGTTCCGCAGTCCCCGGATCCCCCTCGATCAGATTCTCGATCTCGCTGGCGAAGACAGTCCCGTGCGCGTCCGTCGCCAGACATGTGGGTGGGTTGGTGCGGAGGACGAGGAGAATGGGGCCTGAGATGTCGGATGGCGTGTCGGCTGATACCCAGGATTGGTCGGATAAGGTGGAAGCGTCTTCTTCTTCGATTGCGGAGGCGGATTGGGGTTGGGATTCGGAGGAGGTCAAGGTGGGTTTCTTTTTGGGTGCGGAGGTGTCCGAGGTGTTTTTGCGTTTCTTGGGCTTGTCGCCTTTGAAGGTTAGGGGTTTTACCATTATGTTTTGCTGGAGGGGGTTTGGGTGATTTTGGGGGTGTGGGGTGAGGGATAGGAGGGAGGAGGGAGGATCAATGGATAAGTAGAGGATGTGTGACTGGGGAGATGGTGGTGGTGGTGACGGAGCTTGGGTGGAGAAGATTTCATGGACGATCTTATCGATAGCAGTTCAGTCCATCCCTGGGTTCAACTGCTCCGGCGGTTGAACCAAGCTACCTCCAACTGACCCCTCCCTCCATCCTGGTGGTGTACAGCTCTCAAGGTCCTTGAAACTAGGGATTTCAGGCCATCTACTATGAATAAAGCGTTTACACGTCAAGTACCTTGGTGACTCCCCGGATGATCCCCCGGGTCCCCGTTCCCCCTCTCCTTGGAATATATACAGGGGAATCAAACTGACTACAAAAGTCGGAATTCTTTCGAGAGAACACCATCTCGAATCTGGACATATACTACTAAGCACAGCTCATAATACATTTATTCGTCATTCATTATATACAATGATCATGGTCCAGCCATCTAATCAAAAGTGATCGCCGCCTTGATGGCCGACTTGTTCTTCATCGCCGCCAAGCACTCCTCCCACTGATCAATCTTGAACGTCTTGTTGACAATACCCTTGACCTTGACCTTGCCCGAGTCCAGGTAATCAATCGCGGCAGGGAACTTGTACACCTCGGAGAAGCTGCCCACGATGGTGATCTCGTCGCCGACTGTGTCTCATTAGCATGTCGCAGTCATCAAGACAGAAACACAGGGAAACTTACAGATCTTGCTCGGAGGCCATGAGACACGGTCCTTGTTGGCATACACACCATACACAACCAGCTTACCACCTCTCCGCACATAGTGGATTGAGTCCTCCAGGATCTTGACACTACCGGTGGCCTCGACCACAATGTCAAACCCGTACGGGTTCTCGTCCTTCAGCTTCTGGAACTGCGCGCTGGGGTCCTGGCGCGACAGAGCGATGTATTCATCACCCGCATCCAGGGACTTGGCTAGGTCCATCTTCAGACCTTCCGGAGCGACGACTACCACGCGGCAGCCACCGCATTGGCGGAGCAGTTGGGCCAGGATCTACAACCGTTAGCACCAATACCAACCAATTCAATGCATCCAGATGGGAGAAACCTACCAAACCGGTGGGACCAGCACCGAACAGCAGCACCGAAGATCCCATCTTCGGGGCAATCTTGTCCAGTCCATGTGCGGCGCAGGAAGCAGGCTCCAGTAGCGTGGCATCCACGTCCGAGAGGTTCTTGATCTTGAACACCCTGCCAGCAGGGTAGGCGCAGTATTCGGCGAAGCCACCGTTCATGGTCACGCCGTGGGCCTCGAAGTGTTCGCAGAACAGCTCGTCACCGCGACGGCAGTAGAAGCACTCGCCGCACAGCTCGGAGTTGTCTGCGACGACACGGTCGCCGATGTTGAAGTTCTTGACCTTGGGGCCGACGGCGGCGACGACACCGACGGTTTCGTGACCGGGGACGAGAGGGAACTGCTGCAGTTAGACTGGGATGTACATGGCCCATGGAGAGGGAGGTGTGCATACCTTGGCAATGAATTCACCCTCGTGGATGTGCAGATCGGTTCCGCAGACACCGCAGGCCTTGACCTTGATCTAGGGATCGGTTAGTGGGTGTCGATAGACGCAGCAGGGTAGCGACATACCAAGACATCGTTGTCACGGAGCTCAGGCAGAGGGACGTCGACGATGCTGTGCGTCTCCGGCTTCTCGTACCTACACTGGTTAGTGATACACCATAGCCAAACCAACACGGGTTCAACCTACCGAAGAGCCTTCATGGACTGAGGAAGCATGGAACCCATGATTGATGATTGATGATGTGAGGTGATGCGATATACTGCAAGTCGACCAGTCAGCACGCGACCCAACCCCAACCCCAACCCTAACCATCCAAGCAGACAAGAAAAGGAAGAAGACATACAAGAGGAGAGTAACGTATACAACTTCAGCGAAGCAGCAGCAAGAGAGCAGTGTATGCGAGAGAGAGAAGAATGAAGATGAAGATGAAGATGAAGACAAAAGACAACTCCCAACGAGGGGGAAGACGAGGCTATTTCAATGTCCGCCATCGAGGGGTCCGGATGGCAGCCCGCCGGGCTTCCTCCCTGAAGTCAGAGTCCATGCTCATACCTATACCGTATAGGTACCGACGTCGTCCAATCCATCGACACCGATGATAGATCCACCCACGCCGCATGGCATCCCCAGCAACCCAACCCGTTACGTACCCGTACGTAACCAACCCTCCATGCTTGCATGGATCCCCTCATTCATCCCTCCTCTCATGCTCCTACTCCGACACAATAGTCAATACACCTGAGCGGACCGAGCGGCCCTAAACCCAGACAATGCTAGCGGGAACGGGGAAGCGCAGGCTCGGCGTGGTCTGATTTGCCTGCCGAGGAGACCATGGGATCACTACACCTTACAGAGAGTCCTCTCCCCCTCCCTCCATCTAGCCATCTACACAGTAAGTACATCCAATACAGCTAGCTACAGTGTACTAAGTACTAACCAAACTCTACACAGTACATAGCAGAAACAACCATCCCATCAATCAACAACCACCACCCCCGCCAACAACCTACTACTAGTACCAGTAACCAGCCTACCAAACCCCCAGTATCCAAAGCAGACCCACCCAACCCGCCAAGACGTCCAAGCCCAGCCAGACAGAAAACAATGACTTCATCGCAGAAACCACCAGAAATTCCTCCGTACGGAACATGGAAAAAAGACACCCCCACACCCACAGCCTCGATCCCGCATGACTTCATCCCCCACTCGCCTGGCCTGCCTTGGTTTGCTCGCCCGCTCCCGATGGCTGAGTTAGACTGGGACTAACTGGGAGGCGGGCCAGGTACCCGACCAGCGGGCTGGCGGGTTGGCTGGTCCCTGGCGGTGGTGTCCGGTGGTTTCCATCATCTACCATGTAGTTGTATAGCTACATAGTAGAGGGGTAACTGTGGATGACTGCATCATTGTTGGGCTGAAGTGCATCGGATGGAAAGACCGGATCGCATTCGATCTCATTCTACTGCGTATCTTCGGGGCACTATCTAGAGACTTCCAGCAAGGCCAAACAAACTCACCGCCGCCCCACCCGCTAACGGGGCGACTAGCGCGGCCTGAATGCACCTCTCGGCCGTGCTAGTGGACAGTCTACGACTCTACTGGCCTCCTGCCCGTGTCAAACTGCAACCATCCTGCATCACTCGAGAAATTGCCGCTTGCATTTGGTCTCGCAACGCGACCCATCGACGCCCGTCTGTCTTCGGGCGCCTCTGCTATGTACTGCTATGTACATTCTCGGTCCGATTCCCTGGCTGTCGCCCGACCCCGTCAGGCTGCCCCGGCCACCGCTCTGGCCCGGCTCGCTGCCTTGGTCGGCACAGGCACAGTCCCATGACCGCCGGTGCCATCTCGTATCAACTCCTTGTCAAACCTACACCGTCCATCAGGACCCCAGCCACGGATGCATGTTCCTCCCCCCCAGATGCACCCCCTAAGGGTTCCCCAGCGCCACCGACCTGGTAGAAAACAAAAACGCCCAAAGCCCACAAGAATGTTCAGTGCTAATGCCTATAATGCCCGTAATCCCGGTAATGCCCCCCCCAAGACGCCTCTGGACCGGGAGTCCTGCTCCCTGTCTACTTCAGCCCGAATCCTTCGCTGTTCAGCACTGCATCCCACAGAACCTGCTCCAGCCTCTCCCGGGTTTCATATCGGTACAGTCCCAGCTGGTTGAAGCATGTCCGCGCCGTCGGGAACCGGCTCGAGTCGTCGCCCAGGCACACCAGCCGGATCGAGAGGCTCGTCGCCCCCATGGCCGGGATCCGATCACTCCCCGTTACAAACGACAGGATCTTCCGTTGCGCTTGCGGCTGCGTCTGCTCGAAAAAGTCCCAGAACCATCGTACCACCGGCTCCGTCTCCGGCCGTGCATTGGACCAGTTATCATACGTGGCAACCGCCCGCAGGGACGCCACATCCAGCGGCTCGTCCGAGCCGCGCACCAGGAGCTCGATCTCCTCCGGACGGAAAAGTGAGAGCGCATTACCCCCGCACACTGTGAAGAACCCCCGTTTGAACGGCTCGAATTGCCGCGTGACCGCCGTGTCCAGTAGATAGTGTACGTACAGGTCCACAAACTCGCGGCGATTGGCGTTTGTCACCGGCCGGTTCTCGCCCCCGGCGCAGAGTGGCACCGGAACCACCTCGCCATATCGATCTACTTGCGCGACAAAGTCGTAGCAGAACGTGTCCGTAACGTCCCCTTCGAACTCCAAAAGCGCCCGAAGACCCTTGGCAAGTGCGGGTCGGAGTTCGGCCAGATCATCCAGGCTGCACTTGTACGTGGGCCGCGTGATCGATGACAGCGGCGCCGCAGCTAGGAGCTTCTTAAATGCAAAAGGGGGCAGAGCAATGTCGAGAATAGTGGAGTTGTAGATGGCAAGCCCCAGTAGCACTCCGACCAGGAAGAATTGCTCCGATGACTCAAAGCAGTACGGATTGAAATAGCAATACCGCGAGTCGTCATCGTAGATGAATAGCCCTGTGAGAAATCAGCCGGCTGGTCCATAGGGTGTTGGGGTCGCACAAGGAACATCCACCTACCGTGATGAGGATCAAAGATTTCCCGGACCAGTAGCAAAAACCATTCCTTGCGAAGACCTCCCGCGTCAACGCCCTCCTCGCCCAGGAACTCGATCCGAAGCCCTTTCTTGATTTCCTCTTGGCTAGAGCCAACCACTTCGCTGACCCCACGGAGGCTGTCTTCGACCAAACAGTCGCGCCGCACCTTGAGCACAAGATACTGGCTGATTGCCGTCCGACTCATGATACTGTTGAAAAATGCCTCGCGGGCCTTGACCTCCATCTGACGGCGGGCGTCGTGTTCGAGGATGTGAATCTTGGCCCAGATGCTCAGGAAGAAGGGATACTGACAGAACGAGAACTTGGTCGTCTTCGATTCCCAGGCCTCAAAGTCGGCCACAAGGTCGGAATAGTCCAGCAGGGTGTTGTAGAAGGAGCTGATCGGAATCATATGCCCCCGTCGACTGGCTTGATGTTTGGCCACAGAGCCCGCATCTTGGCCGATGATGCCATCCGGCTTGCGAGTAACGTTCGCATTGTTAGCCGTGAAGAGCAATGACATGACACGGGCCGCGGCTCGAACCTGCCAGTCATCAGTATAGACCACGGGCCGGTCGCGCTTTTCATTCGCTGCTTTATTGGGGCCCCGGCCGTTGATGGCAGCATGCAGCTCGGCCGGAGTGTTGCCAGCGGCGCTAGAAAAGCTAGGCACCAAACTGTCGTCGTGCTGCGCCGACTCGCTGCGTTTCCGACCATGCTGGCGGGCTAAGCGATGAGTAACGAAGCTACCAGCAAGGTCGACGATCTTCTCAAATTGCCCAGCCGAGAAACGCGAAAACCAGGAAACGAGGTAATGATGGCAGTCGTTCGGTAAGTTAGCCAATAGTCCCAGTATCCGCTTGACAATGCCAAAATGATTCCCTGGACCGCTGCTTCGGGGTTTTGGAGGTGGCTTCAGATCACGAGGTGCTGGCCTCGAATTGCCATCCTTTGGATGAGAAGGCCTCCGGTCACTGCGGGCCGCCGAAGGAGTCAAAGTGTACGCCGACAGAGACGGGCTGGACGCATGGATCAATGGGTTTGTCAGTAGCATCAGAAGGAATCGAATATCCTCGGGCTTTTTCAGAGGCCGCCTGGGCCGCTTCAGGAGGTTTTCAGTAGCCTTTAAGAGCGTACGGTGCAAATGCAACCGTGATTCGGTGATCTCTCTGTCGACCATGGCGAGGTCGACGGTGTCCCATTTTTGAGCTCTAAGGACGTCCTCCTCTCTCTTCACCTCGAGGGGCTTCATCGTTGACCAAAGTTCGACCCACGACGTCCCTGCCGTCATGATTATGTGGTGCCATTGTGCAAGTTCTGCCCAATTGATCCGAGGGCTCCGGGAGGAAACGGGTCTAGACGAACTCGAGGACTTCTCGCGGCGCTCTTTCGATCGCGACGGATGGGTGCTACTAATCTGTTCCACTTCGTTCATCCACCAAGAGGAATTTTCCGCAATGTCTCCCAGAAGCAGCAGCTTCGGATCTGGCTCGAATGCTACCTGGCTGGGGGCCTGTGCAGAGCTGGGTTCCGCTTTTTGCTTCGGTGGACTGCCGTGATCAGCAGTTTGCGATGTCGGCTGGACGGTTGTAAAGGAGCTATTCAAGCAGTCACAGCCTTTGAATGACGTTATGATATATTCCTCGAGCGACCTGAAGATGTATGGACGACTGGAGGGGATCTTAGCGTCCGAACCGTTCAATGGCGCAGCATTCCGAGGCGAGCGATCCCGCCTCGGCGTGTTTTGAGCATCCCGACTTCTCATCTGGGAGCCTTTCCTTTCCCCATGAGCATAAGGAGACAAATTAGGCTTCGAGTAATTCGGGATCCCACCCATTGCCTCCGGCTTCACGGGCTTACTGGACGTAGAAGAGCTGCGGCCTCGTGGATCCACCGGCTGCCGAGGTTCGGACAAATACCCGGATGACTGGTTCGGGGACTGCGACAGATTCTCATCCTGCGCGATCTCCAAGCGCTTTCCATTATAGGTCTCTGGCGATGGGTTTTGCTGTTGTGAGATATCGAGGAGCTGTCGGAGGTACTTGGATAGGCATTCGTCGAGGATAGTCTTTGTTCGCTCGACAGAAAGTGGAATAGCTAAGCGACGTCAGTTTACCAGTTCTAGAGTAGACAATCTGTGCGTGGAATACCTTTCCTGGGCACCACGGGGGTGGGTGTCTTCCCATCATTCCCTGAAACGCCAGCCTTGCCCGAATCCACATACGGCTCCAAGTCGTTCACAGTCAAACATTCCGTGCACCGAAAAACCTTGAGACTTCGCGGCCAACGCACTGTGCTGTTGCAAACCATGCATTTTCCCGAGGTCATCTCTTCTGCCGGGATCGGACGCGGGGGGCCCTTGCGAGGGCTGGAAGAGTGAGGATCCGGCAGGTACGTAACCTCATCGTCATCTTCATCATCGGAATCGAACAAGAAGTTATCCTTTTTAGAGATCGACCGGTTGCGCCGTTTCGTGAAGGGTGAGGGGAACGGATGACTGATAGAACGAGAATGTCCCCGACGATGCGGAGACGATGCGGCTGGATTCCCAGTCAGGGACGCTTGGCCTGGAGCATCTTGCGGGATCCGATAGGGCGAGTTTCCCTCTGCCGGGAAAGGGATCGCAGCCGGATGGATATGGCCGGACGGAGAGGCGGACGTCGGAGGATGGGACGGGTTATATGGGGACCGTGACGGCATATGGGCACATTGGTTGTATTAAGCCTTTAGTGAATCGATTGAGTTGCTGTCTGGAGCGGCGCAATGGTGCACGGCGTAGATCCAGAGGAAGAAGTATAGCGAAAGATTGGGGTATTGCAACAAGCAGGGGCGGGTAGGGCTTCTCGGGGATAGCGGGAATGGCTCACGGCAGCAGTGAGAGATCGAGCTTAGGAGGGGAAGGAAGAAGTAGCTTGACAAAGAGGCCGAGCAGCTCGAGGTAGAAATTGAGTAGCTAATTGTAGAAGCCCGTGATGAGTAAGGTCGAGGGGAAGGGGACTATGTAACGTGAGGAGGGATGGGATGTAACGTGGACATGGACCTGAACGAGGAGAGGAAGAGCCCCTGGAGCCAAACCGGAAAGAAGCACGACTAGGGACGGGAAGGAAGGAAGGAAGGAAGGACAGACGTCAGGCAGGGAGGAAACGAGGGATGGGGAAAGTGGGTTGAATCCCACCTGAGGGGGAAGTCGCAAGTCGATGCGCCTGCCATGAATGGGCCGGCGATGGGCGCACGAGACTTAGGTGCCTGAGGCCCCCAGGGGGTTGCTGCCCCCCTCTTGGCGGTGCTGGACGAACCACGGGGCGAATTGGCCGCGCGGTGGAATCAAGGCAACGTCGGGCGCCTGAATGGGGTTTCACTGGGAAACGCCAGCGCTGCTATTTTTATCGAACGTTGGCTCCATCCTGCTGGCTTGCAACCAGCGACTCGGCTGGTACTGGTAGGTAGTGGCCGGGTCTAAGACTCCGGTGGGCTGGGTGGTCCTGCCATTCAGGATTTCAGACATCACCACTCACAACCCTGGCTCTCAGACAGTGATACTAATCATACTCCAGAGTATCCTTCCCACGCATGGCCCGCCAAGAAACCAGGCACTGATCTGCAAAAGCAAAACCGGTCTATCTACATGGTCCACGAAACCCTCCCCCCCCCGGACCCCGGCTACGCCTCTACAAGCTGCAGATCGTTGGAAAGGCAAAATAGGTCGTCATACTTCGTTAGGTGAATACAGTTGAACCGAGAAAATAAAAAAGGTATTTTGGCTAACATCCGATCCAGAAGATCTGTTGCATTATGCTCGCACCCCAGCAGTTCAACGATGGACCCGTAGAGGCGAGTTTTGATCGAAATAGAGACATCCACAAGATCAAATTTTTCCCATAACCAACAACCCCCTTCAACACCCCATCTACATTTAACGGTAACGCCAGTAGCTCTGGGTGTTCTGGCGCTTCCAGGTGTGGCGGCGGCCAGAGCGGGTGTTGTTGTAGCGGTGGCCCTTGTTGATACCACGGGACTTCTTGCCAGTGGCGGTGAGACCACGGGCCTCGCGGTGCTAGACGCATCCCAGGTCAGTATAATGAGATTCCAACGGCGGGCGGAGGATGCCCAAGAGCAACAGAAACTAACCTTGTGGACCGCGTTGCAGATCCAGTTGATGCGGGCATCGCGGCGGATGGCCTTGTGCTGGGGGTCGACGAGGATGACCTCGAAGTACTTGTAGGTGGAGTCCTGGTTGATCCAGTAGGAGTTCAGGACACGCAGGTTGGCGCAGCGGCGGCCGACACGCTCCTCAGCGGTGGCACGGAGAGCGCGCTGGTACTTGAGCTGGTTGATACCCATGTTGGTGGGCTTGCCTGTAGTCGGACATGGATTAGCCCAAGTTCTGGTTCGGGGTAGACGGACACGCTTGTCGCAAAACAGCGTCTGTTTTTATCAAGGACGAGGAATCTGCATACCGTAGGTGGCACCCTTGGGAGCGGGCCTCTTGCGGCCACCGCGTCTCACACGGATACGGTAGACAACATAGCCCTGCTTGGCCTTGTAGCCGAGACGACGAGCCTTGTCGGGGCGAGAGGGGCGGGAAGCACGGTGGATAGCGTTCAGCTGACGGAGCTATATTGATGCACTCTCAGCAAAGTTCAACGAGTGTATAGCAAGACACATTGAGGCCCCTAAGACAAGAGTCTCTCCGTTGTGCCACATCCATCCGCCGGCGAAAAAGTCGTTTCGAGCCGCCCAGTAACACCATTTCTCATTAAAGAAGGTATCCTATGGCAAACCACACGAGCATCCGGCGGGATGTTAAGCGATCGCAAATTGGGGGGGGAATTCTCACCTCCCAGCAACGGACACGCAGCAGGAAGCGAATCACGTCGGACTGCTTCTTCTTCTGGATCTCTTCCACGTACTTGAGGGCACCCATCTGGACGGCAATCGAAATGTCAGTTTCCGAAATTCAAGTTTTCTTCTCGATGATTCCGAGCGATTCGTTTTGTCGCGGCGAGAATCACGGCGGGAGCGGTGCAGCAAAACGTACCTTGTCGGCGTGGCAGGTCGTCGATTGTCGTCGGTTGTCACAGCTGAAAAGTTGCAGGAGCAAGATAGTCTCTTCAACGTCCTTGTGTGTGGGACGCTAGAAATTTAGGCGAGCCCCCACATCCACCAATCAGAACCATGCGTTTCTCCCGGCTCATGCCTGAGGCGTCGAATTCCTACCGCCTTCCGTTTCCCACATCGCTCTCTTTTTTTTTTTTGCCGTAACTCTAAGGCGACAAGGCAATAACACCAGCCTCCACGGCCGAGGTCCAAAACTACTCGTAAACAGCCTAGGCGCATGACTTATACAACCGGCTCTATCAACCGCGAGTAATTGGACCCATTTTATGGCATCCTATGAGTACTCCAGGGGCAAATTCTGTTTTCTATGCCTGAAAAACTACCTACGTTTCCCTCCTGTCCAGTTCCAGTCAGGGATTCAAATCATCCACTAGAAATGTATGCAAGAGTGAGATGAAAGAATTTCCCACATGAAAGGGAACAAGGGACTAGAAAAGGCGAAGCGACCGTGTTGACAGGCTCAGACGTGGGGATCCACAGCTACTGAGCGGAACGCAGGACCAACTAGACGACAAGAAAGCACACCTTTGGCACGGAGAAGGAAACTAAATCAAAGAATTCACATTGTTCTGATTGCTCACAGCATAGCCCGAGAGGCAAGCATGCCCAAGCCTTCAGACCATCAAAGCTGAGTCTATTATTAGGTATCAGCACTAACGACAGGTCATAAGTCTTTCTTTTTGATCCGTTGCACATGATTTCTAATCTCTTGAAAGGAACACATTAGAAAAGAGGGATGTAGGAAAAAGAGACGAAATAATCGAGGAACGCAGCAGAAAAAAGTGGAAGCTGGATACATGTAAAGCGGGGTGGGTGGTCTTGGGTCTGGGCAAGACATAAAAATAAGTTTTGGACAGGGACAGAAGAAGTGAGCGACGGGAAGAGGCTGTTCTTGATGTACAGCAGCAGGCATCAATTTGTACAAAGAAACCACATGGCAATTCTCAAGAGTTAAGCGACAGCCCCTGAAAACGGCCCACCCACTCAGTCGGAGCAGGGTGCAGGCGGGATGGCCCAGCGCTGGTGCCCGTACCTGCGCCATAGTCCACGTATCCGGAGTCTAAAGGACCATAGCCATTCGGCGAGTATGGAGAAAAGGGATCCGCGGTAGTAAGCCCGCCTAGTCCAGGCTCCGGCTGTCGAGAGGCTTGGCCAAAGGATTGATACGAGTCCGCATAGGCATTGCGCAACACGCCCATCTGGTTGGCGCCAACATCTCGTCCAGCATCCATGCCCTCACGAGCATGACCGTAGATCCTGTTATCAAGTGGACGATCCACTTGCGCATCGTGGCTGTAGGCCAAAGAATTCGGAGCTGACAGGCCGGCACTGGGAGGCGTGACGAACGACGCTGGATTAATAGCCGACATCCAGATCCTGGTTTTGTAGATTTTGAAAAGATCCGTCACAAGCGAGTTGAAATTGATGTAGGAGTCGGCAAAATAGTAGAATGTGAGCTTCTTCCAGTCCCTGACGAATGGGTTAGCTGTGCATGACTAGGCTAAATGGAGGGGATGGATGAACTTACATCTGGAACTCGGCATCGAGAATTTCCATATTAAGCCGATGCTCTGAAACCTTCTGCTGACAGACCCGCTTAGCCTTCGCTTCGTTTCCTTCCTTGTCGCGTAATGTTAGTATCTCATGGTTTTGGGCAAGTCGTTTGATTAATTTAGGCTTGATGTCTGCAGCAGAGTCCTGCATCCCATGCGGGCCATGCGGGCCCATACCACCAATGGCGCTCCTATTGTTCAGGCCCGGCACACCCCCGGAGGGATTCACTACATTGGCTGCACCAGTCTGACCCTGTCGGGAGAACATCATTAACCACTTGTAGTGCTCCTCAGCATATTGTTGTTTCAGCTCCCGAGCTCTTTGCATAGACACGTTAGCGTGCTGTATAGTGCCGAGGTCCGTACCACGGTCCGCTTCGACAATGACGAGATCACCGGGTTTCACCTGGAGACCAGTGTCTTCCTGGATATAGAAGACATCCGCCCGATGGCATTTGAACGTCACGATATACAACAGCTGGTTCTGGTGCGGATGCGCGAGGCCGGGCTGGTGACGGCCGTAGGCGTTTGGCATCGTATACGCTTGGTGGAGGGACGTGGCCACCGGGGAGGGGCCGTCGGCGGCGCGGAGAGCTGGGTCACGAGCAAAATAGGCTTCTGCAAATCGACGAGCTCGTAAATACTCCGATTCCAGTTCATGTTCCTCGGGACGAGGGGCCACATGAAAGCGTGGATACTCACGATTCTGGCCTTGGATAGTGGAAAGAGGGCCATCGGCGATGTTCGCATAATCCTCTTCTCTATCACCCATTCCAGCCCTAGAACTAGCAGCTGCCTGTGATTCTCCTGACACGGAAGCGTGTCGGATAGGAATGTCCGCAAAAGAGTGGCGCCGACTTTGAGGAATATCCGCCATGCTACCAAAGCCGAGGGAAGTCTGCCAATGCGCTTTGCGGACGTTCTCCAGGGCGCGGTTCTCAAGTGATGCCATTGGAGCGAGCTGCTTCTCCAGGTTTGCCGAATGCTCGGACATTCTCCTCCGGGTGCTGCTATGGATGTTATTGTAGCCGGGGATATCGCCAACCTCGTCAAGATCCTCCACCGCTAGGTCTGTTTCCTCTGGGACACTGCCGCGAATGCGATGCAAGTTATGAAGACCACTGCCAATCGCATATCCACTAGCTGCAGATGCAGACGACATGGCACGATCCCTCATGCTGTTGTCCATCTGCCCTGCTGCTTGGCGTAAAAGAGCATTTTCCCTCGAGAGCTGTTCAATGGTCCGGGCTTGGGTGGCTGCATAATTGCTAAAGCTACCGTCCGAACCGTCGGGGCTTCCAGCATCATCGTCATCATCCTCACGCACACGTCCAAGTGTAGCGGGATCGTGACCCAGCTCACCAAGAAGGCTAGGTCGAGACGACCGGTGTTGCAAAGCGGAGAACTGGCCGCCATTTCTGGGGCGACCGCCAGAATAAGGTGTGGAGGACTTGTTTGCCATGAAGCTCAGAAACTCAGGGTCCAACTGACCTACCGAGTACGACTGCGAGCGATAGGTCTTGGGAGTTGGGTGTAGTGGGATTGAGAAAGGAATAGCCGAATCGCCCGCAGTTGTACGAGTCGTGGGGCTCATCAGATCCTCCGCTAAATAATTGCTCGCAGAGGACATAGTTGGGGACGGGACAATTTCCGCCAGTCGTGGCGGAGGCTCCTTCCGGGACTCGGTATTCCAGATACCAGTGCCCCAGGGAAAGGAACTGTTCCCCGCATGGTTCCAGGCAATAGAGCTACCGATCCCGGGACTCGTGTTTGGCCATCCGGACTGGTCCGTAGCAGGACTGCTTGGGATAGAGGCGCCAGACGACAAGGGACCACTAGTGGTCAACGATGCTTTTCTGGTGATAGAAGCAGGGATTTCATTCAGCCAGGATGTACGGCGCGCCGGTTTGGGTGCTGGCATACTCGTAGACGCGGCGATCTGCTGGGAATGATCTCCGTCGTCATCAGAGGATGCCAAAGCCTCGGAGTCAGGCGTGGACCGACGGACACCAGGATGGGTTTTCTCTAGCCTGGCAGACACGTTACTGGTCGGGGTTGACGAAGTCACCGACTTGGTCACCTGCGAAGTAGGTTTGCTGGACGGCGCAGCCATGGTGTATGTCTCAAGCAAGAAACTGCGACTGTAAGTTGAACGCGCCAGGCTCTGGAAGGACGGCGCGTAGCAAGGTACAAAGTACACTAGTCACAACGAGGAAGTCAGTGAATGCTAAGGAGCGCTGACATGGACATGCCTCGGATAATTCTCTTCCAGCATGCAACTACGGGGCGATGGGATGTGAAGTGAGAAGAAAAGGAAGGGTGGTCGAGGGTGAAAGTAAATTCAAGGACCGTGGAAGAAAAAGCAACGCAAAGAGCAATGCAGAGAGTGCCTGCAAGAGAAGCATATAAAACAGACCCGGAATTTCACTTACAGCGAGGACTGACGTCAGGGGAGGGGGTATTAAATTGTGAATGGTTTGTTCCGTGTAACAGGTACCCCTCAGCCAATGTAATGGACGGTCTGGAGGATTCACTGGAGCCAGTCAGTATCCCGTGGCAAGCAATCGAGTCTGGTAGCTCGAGTCGGCAGGTACTTACCTTAAATAAAATTAAGAATCAAATGGGCGAAATGTGACGAAGCCAAACACTCTAATAGTAGCTCAGAAACCGTGCCGGGAAATATTATTTCTTTCGAAATAAAGATAAAGCTGATCTCCGAGAGGTATAAGCTTTTGCTCGCCGCATGATAAGTTAGTCCAGTCTGCGTAATACTCGCGGGGGGCAAAGACAGAAGGCTGGGGACCGTCAAAGGGTTGGATGGAAGAGCATCAAAATAAGAATACCAGGGGGATGCCTAGGAGGATGAACCGGGGAACGGATCCAACGAGGGAGGGGGAAAGGAAGCATTGAAACCACAGCTCGTGTAGGCTGAGTCAGTTGGGGAAGGCAGCAGCTGTCGGTGGCGAGACGGGCAGCCACCACCCATGGGCCTGGGAGACGCCAACCTGTGAAAGCGTCCCCCCGGATCATATGACTCGCGGGACAGAGCACCAGAAACCAGCAGAACCCTCGTTTCACATGCTCCCAACGGGATCATGCTATTCCCATGCCTGGATTTTACAGGGTCTGCCCCGACTCAGCGACTCCTCCCCGGGGAAATACTCCTCGAGGAACCTCTGGACCTGGAACTCTATCAAGCAAACAGAACGGTCCGGTCCATTCGCTGCCCATTTCACCGGATCCCCACCGGCGGGCATGACAAAAGACTCGGGAAATCATGCAGATAACAGTTTCTGGGGAAAGTGCGGGGAGCGGAGGCGAAGCGTGCAACAGACATTCAAGACAGATTGAACGTACCTTGGGGAAAAGTACAAATTCGGATCAGACCAGGAACCGGTATAGAAACTTGGGTATCGCCGACCGTCCCAGACAAGTAAAAATCGCAGAAAGTCGTGATCGCGTCTGCAGGCGCACCCGTCTTTGGTCAGCAAATGTCCTAGACGAGCGCAACGGGGCATCCAGCACCGGTTACTTACCAATCTAAAAGGGAACAAAACGAAACTTTTTGTACCGTCTATCCAACATAAAACACACAGGCAGTCAACCCGATCGTAAAAACCCGTCCCAGTTGTAGCGGGAGAATGCGTCCCAGGCGAAGCGACCAGGCTTCGATCTAAACAAAGAAGGTATCGTGTAAGATGGCACTTTGCGACCAGTCGTAAGGCGAGAAAATCGAGGCAGGTCGGCCTAGAGGAGGGGGTCTTCCACCAAACCAACAGCGAATCTGGTATTTTGTCCTTTATCCTTTCTTTTTTATTGGGGGGTTTTTTTTTGCGATGGGATGTTGTCTCCGGCACGTCGCTCCAGAGACCTATGATTTCACGGGATCTTGAGCCGCGATGGAAGGGATCAATAAAGGCGCAGTATGGGGAAATGGTAGCGTGACCATAGACGGACGGATAACGGTGGCAGGCAAACTGGCTCCAGAAACTATGGGCAGATCTTCCTCAAGAGCAGCGCATCTTGAGACTGACGAGCGACGATCACAACAGCAAGGGGAGCGAGAGAGCCGTCGAAGATGAGAAATTATTCTGCGACCCGACCAGAGCGAAATAGGTGGTGGTGAATTGGTAGTGAGCAGGTCCCTTTAAATCCCAAAGCTGTAATGGCGCGAGCAGGGGGATGGGGTTGTGGATGTATGTGTGTGTGGGCGCGGAGCGTTGAGCGGCGCAGGTCGCAGAAACAGGAGCGGCAGCGTGGCTTCTGCAACGTTGCTTGATCAATGACGATCTTCAGATTGGGGATGTGGTGTGGGTTGGTGTGGTGTGATCGCAAGCCTTATCGACGAGGGTCAAGGGGCGATAAAAGGGAACAAGAAAATGGGCGAGGAGCAATCAATAGCTAGGAGGAGAGGCGGAAGAGGAAGTACCAGGCGTTGTCGAGGAAAGGAGATGGAAAGGACGGAGGAGTAGCAGCCGGTAGGAGGGAAAGAAGAGGAGAAAGAGGTCCAGAGGTTGTACAGTCGTAAGTTGCGTAGGATAATAATGCAAGCTAAGGGGAGGTAGCTCTCAACTAAAGTCGACCTCAGGCCACTGGACGAGCGACGAAAGGAGGAGACGACGAGCCACGGGTCGGAGCACCGAGCAGCAGTGGCGCAAGTGAACAGAAGAACTATGACCGAGCAAGTTAGATCAGGATTGAGGAGTGGTCTTGATTCTTTTTATCCTGGTCCCTACTACTCTTCTTTCAGATTTAATTTCCTGCCCGTAAAGTACAGCGATCGATTGTGGCCCGGTACCTTTTCCCTCCATCCACACTAACCACGGCTAAGGGGGGCGACTACGTACCTGGAGCATAGGTTCAATTTATCGCTCCAAGGCGGGGTAAGAAATCTACGTGAGTCTAGATACCGCATGGAACCATAGGCCGCAAGAGGGGAAGCATCCTACGCTTGACGGTCAGCACGAGGGGCAATGGGTTTGAGATGTCGGACCGTCTGATGCATCCTTCCCATCTGACGCCCAGTTAGGGAGTTAGGGGGGGTGGAAAAGAAACACCGAGGAAAAGAGAGGAGGAGGGAGGAGGGAGTAGCAGTATGACAGGCAGCAGGCGACCAGGAGCAAGACGAGGGCAAGAACCGGTCGGTCGGCCGTGGATGGAACGCCCGTGAGTGGGCCGGGCGGGCCTCGCTGGACTCTGGAGTCGATCCTCCGCGCTTCTGACTGGCCTGGGCAAAATGCCCCGGCCGCCCTTTCAGCATCGTCGTCTGCACCCTGGAGCGGGGCTTTTTTTTGGGGGGGGGGAAAGAAGCTACTAGTACAGAGCTGGAGAGTAACTAACTAACTATCAGGTACAAACAAAGCTGAAGGCAGCTACAGAAGGAACCTGGGAAACACTGCCGTTGAAACCCTATCGGACCAGGACCTGGGGGGAAATCCTGTTGAGGAAACGCCCGATTCAACCCGCGCTGGGGTTGTCTGAACCTAAGGAGCTTGAACGGCGAGCACTGGCAATTGGGAATTGGAGGGATTTCACGGCCGCAACGCCCCCAACCAAAGAACCATTCCTCCCCTCCAAGGGTCCATGGCAATCATGCGACATCCAACGGGAAACGTGAATGGCATTATTATGGTGGTTATCCTGAATGTAAATCTCTTCACGCAAAAATTAGTCTTTACCATCAAGGGTGAAAAGGACTAGCAGGGAGGTATTCATTCATAATGCCATGTAATCGTACTACTATGTATGAGCATAGTAGTAACAGAGTATGCGGGGCATTAAAAAAAATCAGTGTGAACTATTATTTTCTTTTGTTTTTTTTTGTTTTTTTTTTCCTTTTCCTGTTCAATTCATCATCATCGGATTTACCCTTTCTTTCATGCATATTTACGGGATGAAGGTTCTTTGTGCCATTCCGCACTAGGGATTCGTCAACGTCATACTGGCGTGAGGTTACACGGGGCCAGCCTGGGCGAGTGTCAACTCAACGCGAATCAACGCGCCCATGACCAACCTTGTCCTTGCCTTGCAGTGGCCCCGGGCCAAAGTACTTGCTCTCGGTTGAGTGTTGACGGGCCTTGCATGCGCCCCTCCTACCCTACCGACTCCTCCTCCTTCTCCTCCCTCGATACACTCGAGCAGTCATGCAGCTGATGATTGCGGGGGAAGAGCCGACTACTAAATCGGAGGTAAGGGATGGCGATCCAATCGATTCCCACTTGTCCGTTTGGCCCATTCCTGTTGCAGGATCGTCTCCGTTGGAAATTGCGGAGAGAGCTTTCCCGCCTTCGGCTGCCAGCCAACCCTATTCTGTTGGCCTGTTGGTCACACTCCCCCTCACACACTCACACACTGGCTCTCCTTCCTACTCCGTCCTATGTACTCCCCACCAAAAGACCGCTCCAGAATTTCCCTCGGATTCCGCGCATGGAATGTCGCCAGGACGATGCCAAAACCCACGGGACCGGGAGCGAGGCCAGCCCTGGTCGGAGCCGTTGGCCCCTTCTCCCAGCCCCTCGTAAGCGATGAGGCTTGAACCCCGGCCCACGGATCACTCGGGACTTGCGCTACAGGGACCGACATGATTAGCGGGCTCTTCGTGTCTCGGCCTCGAAGGGAAGAAAGAACCCCCCCGAAGCAAGATAGAGACTCCCTCATCCTGGCTGAATGCGGCCTGTCAGGTACTCTGTACCTTGCCTCGAGATAGGTTTCTTTGATAAGGTTGCGTCATGTCGGGTCCCATCTTGCAGCCTCCTCCAGATTCCAGAATATCCTCGGCCTAGAGCAAGTCCAGCCCCTTCCAGTTCAAATGCTGACAGGGTTGACATTTGGCTGCAAATCCCTCGCCAAAATGCGGGGGATCTAATCTGCTATCGGGCTGTGTACCCTGTTGCTCTCGCATGGCCGGGATGCGGCCGTCATGGGACTTGCCATATCCCACATCCACCATGGCGTAGACCATCAGCGATCAAGGTGGGCTGGAAGAAAGGCCATGGCTCATTACTACGGTTTATATCTTCAGGTCATCGATCTCCTGCCGCCTCGCAATCACCACCCACCGGAGTTTCCTTGTAGTTCGTCTTGCCGTCTCCCTCTTCCCATTTCTCTACGACCTTCTTATCTCGCTCACGACATATCTTTTCCATCTCGTGCTGTAATTCTCGCATCTGCAGATCTAGCTCCTTCTCGATCTTGGCAAACTCTTTTCCATAGTACCGTTGCTCCTTTTCCGCGTCCTTGGACTTGACTTGTCTCTTCTTGCCACCTCTGTGTCGCTTCTTACAGAGTTCTTTGACTTGCTTGGCCCCCTACTTCTCTGCAAACGAAGCATTCATTCGTTTCAAAAAGTTGGTCTGTACCACGCGATCAGGCAGACTGTCAATCTGTAATGGAGCCACAAAGCCCTCTAGAGGCCTCAATCTCTGGAGCCTAGGCTCAACAGGCATCATCCTAGATGCCAGAGCGTACCCTCCGTGTTCCTCGTGCAGCTGCGCAACTCGTCTCGCATCGATCTTGTCCAAATCATCCAGATTTTGGGCGCCGGTCTGCAACAATGATGGGAACAGAACGCGCGTCTGCTACTCCTCGTTCAAACGCACCTTGGTCATAATATCCTTGGTGCTCAGGATGACACAGTGCAGACCTCTGGGCCCAAACAGCTCCGCGCTTGCCGCCTTGATGTAGGCCCGCGTGCGACCGTACAAGATTCCTGCATTGCTTAATTCTGACGCGACTTGCATACCGATACCAGCAAATTGTACAGGAAGAAGAGTACCATGGTTGCCTGGAGGATAGGTTGGCGATGAAGGCTTCGGTAAATCCGTCGACAATGGGGAGAAAATCATCCATGGATTTTCCGGCTTCTGCCCGCATGAAGGGACTGTAGAAGGTGCCGCGGAAGTCTTTGCTGGTTTCTACCAGTTCTTTCAGCCTCCCCGCGAACTGCGTTGAACTGGGAATGACATACGTGGAATCACAATAGGCTTTGAAGCGGAGCAAGGCTGGCACCATTCTGCTTGTGGGTACAATGAACGCGATATATGGGGGATCTCGAGTATAATTGCTGGGTATAAGAAGACCGGTACTCTCGCGCAGGACCAACGTCTCTATACTCTAACGGTGCTCATAATAGGGCCGGCAAGTGTCCATTTGTATCTTTGGCTGACAGCATTCTAAGCACAGGGAGAGTTGCGAAGACGAGTTATATAAGAGGGTATCTTGGAGACAAGTGAGTTAACTACTTTGAGCTGACTATCGCACATCCTCCTCTCTATCCGGGAAACCAGCCAGCCAGTTTATACTCTCCAACTGGATCTATAACCATCACATCACTAACTTAGACATCTATACCCACATGCCATCATCCACCAGATAAACTTATGCCTCCTCTCGCACTCCATTCTCCACTCTCCAACCAGCCTAGAATCCTCCTCCATTAGATACAACCTCCAGAAAATATTATAGCCCAGCTGCCATTACATAGTACAGGCAATTAACTCCCTCAGTATCGGCTTAGAGTAAGGCTTTTTTTTTTCTACTACTAGGCAGCTATCTCTTCCAACCGGACACTATTGTCCTTCCTAGTTCCTAACAGTACGCTTCTACAGACGAATATACTAAATGATACAAATACGATCTGCCCAGGGATGAGGATATCAGCCACACTGGCAGTGATAGTATTTACTTCTGGTGAATCAACCAAATATGAACCATGGATATATGTATGTATGGGTGGTATGTCTCACAGCCACGATATCCAAAGAAGATTATCACTCACTCAGACATTCTATATTACAGTGTCTATATCTCCCCTGGGCAATACTTCCTATTACTATACCCACTACTACTACTATATATTACGATATAAAAAAGAAGAAGAAGAAAACAATACTTACTTACTTACATCCTTCAACAAACACCACCGTGACCATGTCCTGGCACTCAACCAAGAAATAGTACTGTGTAATGTGTATAGATCATTCCCCACCCAGCCCCAATATATATATCTAATACTACTTAGTATTTCACCACACACCACACACCACCCCTACACACCAACACCCACTTACTACTTACTACCCCAACCACAAAACTAACAAATAATCAAACCTACCAGAGTAATCCGTAGTACTGACCAGACAGATAGACAGACAGACAACTATCTATCCCATCCCCCAATTGACCAAAGTACATACCTGTAAATCCAACGGGGTATAGATACTCTCCACCTTCCGATGTCCGCCCGCCCCACCGCTAGCCCGCTAGCCGCTAAGTACGTAAGTAGTAAGGCTGCAGTTTGCACCATCTCTCGCCTTTTTTTTTTTTTTTTTTTTTTTTCGGAGGAATAGCCCGAGTGGGAGGGAGATACGGAGGACTTCGGGGTCCGGTCCGGACGTGCAGTGTCGATCAGTTGTTACTGAGGGATTGGTAATGGGAAGGAATGGATTATGGGGGGGTTGGGTGAAAG
This sequence comes from Aspergillus sclerotiicarbonarius CBS 121057, assembly GCA_003184635.1. NCBI lineage: Eukaryota > Fungi > Ascomycota > Eurotiomycetes > Eurotiales > Aspergillaceae > Aspergillus > Aspergillus sclerotiicarbonarius. The sequence goes on along the minus strand of KZ826362.1, from coordinate 148,089 downwards.
GACGTAATGGCTACATATGAATTGGATAGTTTCTCTTGGGGTTTTGAGTGAAAATGACTGTTGGAACCAAAATCCTATAATTCGTAACGCAGAAGCGGTATATCCAAAACGAGTGAAACATAGAATACACGTGAGAAAAGTGATTAAATTAAGGAGCCGAATCCAGCGTGCCCTTGCCACCCGTCGACGCAGTAGCGGCTGCGCCCTTCTGTTGGCGCAGCTTTTCCTCGAACCGGGCGAACTCATGCATCGAGATCTCCTCTTCCTGGTCCAACACTTGCTCGACTCCTTGGACCTCCTCGATCTGTAACAATTAGTCTCGGCCAATTCCAAGGTGCAGATGGTGATACTCACGTAGTGCATCAGCATAGACTCAATACCATTGCGCAGCGTCACGGTACTCGAATCGCAAGTCCGGCAAGCTCCACGCAGCTTCAGCAAGACAATCCCGTTCTCGAAGCCCCGGAACTCAATGTCGCCACCGTCCTCCTGGATCGCGGGCCGGATTCTCGTGTCCAAAAGCTCCTTGATCATGCCAATGACCTCGTCCTCCTCTTCATCGTAGCTGAGAGACTCCGACTCGCCACCCTCCTGTCCATGCTCAGCACCGGTCTTGGCAATGGTGTTCACGATAGCCTCGCCCGAGGTCACGGCCTGGGTGATGAGACTGAAAACCTCGGGCTTGATGTGAGCCCAGTTCGAGTCGGTCGCCTTGGTCACAGTGATGAAATCAGGTCCGTAGAATACGGAGGTGACACCGTCGACGTTGAGCAGGCTCGCCGCCAAGGGAGAGGGGTGCGGAGCAGCGAGGGTAGAGCGGGGTGACAGGTACTCGAGGAATGTGGACGGGAAATCCTCGGGGAGGACACGATGGTTAGGGATGAATTTCAATGCCTGTCATTTCGCATACAAGGTCAGATGTTTGTTCAGGTTGTCATGCTGGTGCTACGGGAACTTACATCAGGGTTCGGAGTGTTTTCCGTCTGAATGAATATCGTCCGCTTGCTCGACGGCGAGGGCCCGTTCACACGAGCCTGCACAGTAGAATGCTGGTGAGGCTTCAAGGTTGGCCGGCGACGAGCCTCAGATGCAGTGATAGCGGGCAATCGAGCCGAACGGTGGACGCTTCTGTATGATCCAAACACCGCGGGTCTGGCGATCTGGGAGGAGCACTCAGCGGCGCTCAGTTGCTGCGTCGTCAATCGGACGCTGAAGAGGGTGCGTCTGAGCATTTTTCCGGAAGCCGAGCTGACCGACAATATTGTAAAGATGGTAGAGAGGTGAGTGGCGTGTATTCGTCTCGTTCCTGACGAAGAAAGCGTCCAGATGGGAAAGTCCAATGCTTTCTTCCGACCGCCCGGCCTCTGACGCAATGAGCGCACGTGACAGCCGGCGACGCCTGCTGACAAATTGGCCGTAGCTCCACCAATCATCTGCCGCTGGTTTGACATCTCGGCTCCAGGAGTTCGGCATTCGACTTCTTCTGGTCTGGCTTAGGGGACAATCATTTCGGGCCTAGATACGGAGTACTAATGTAGATTATCTGACTGGTCGGCGAAAATGTCGCCAGTACTAAGTTATAGGTGACACAGCGCCGCCTCTTAGCTGTGTGGCACTCTGATTATAGTCCCCTCCCGGACGAGCGTCGCTGTGAAACAAGCCTTTCCTGGCTCTTGACCCATTTGGGTCGCCTCATCGATTCCAACGCGTCCAGCACGGGGCGCAGAGAGACCCTGTGGTGGCATACTTTGCTAGCGACTTGGCAACTTGTTTCTCCCCGAAACCAAACGGTGACATGTTAATCACATCGACCCCATGTTTTGTGCTCAGTCTTGATTCGACGCGGTGATGAAACTTGGGGGGGGGGGCGATTGTGATGGCCGTCTAATGTGGGCGCGAGCCGGATACGATCAAATGGGTCCTGCTGCCTTGGCGCGGGGTTGTGTTGAATGGCCGCAAGGCTCATTATGGTACCTCTTCCACGGGCGACAATGATCTACGCAGCTGAGCGGAACGGTACTGGGGCCATATCATGTCTTTCAGCAACGGGGCGATTCCCAGACCCAGCGAGTCAAGGAGCATAAACACTCCCTGACACCACTTGTACTTTTGCGTCAATCCCTGGACCTGGAAGAACTGCGCACACTGACTGAGAGGAGCAAGCAGGAGTTGTGCGCCTAGGGCCTTCATATCGGGCTGTGTACAGTACATAACTGAACGGCAGACCTGGTCGGCATAATGCTCCGCCAGGGCTGTGAAATCCACAGCCACGCCAGATCTCAGGGAAGGGTCCTTATTCGTCTGGAAATGTGTGGGACAAGACGGGGAAGGTGTAACGTCGTTTCTGGGACAGCCAAGGACATCGAGAAGCTGATCAACTAGCGGATACAGTAGGATCAGTGTGGCCCAATAGATGAGATGCGATTCGGCGCAGGTCAGAGAGGCAAATTGAAAGGGGTCGGGGAATAAGTCGGTGGCGAGATGTGCTCTGAAGTCTTCTCGCAAGGGGGTGTCATGAGGGAAAGCCGATGGCGTTCCAAGTTTCTCCTGCATCTCGAGACATGCCCGGTGAAGCTTTTCTTCCAGCGCTAGGCAAGAGCGCAGCAGCTTTTCCCCAGCCTTTCCATCACGTTTAGGGCTTTCAAGAGCTTGCTCGATGAAGCTGTCTACTCGTTCTATAAGAGCGGAGCACTCGGCCAGGATATCAGTCAGCTCATCAATCGGCTCAAGCTCTGCCGAGCCCCGTGCTGAGCGATCTCGCGCAGTCAGCACGTTGTAGAGAGTGGCCGCCTTGCGTCTCCCCACGGCGTCACATAACTGGTTTGTCCAACGTCAGCAACTTTTGAGTTGTTCGACAGGGATCGGCTGATCGATCAATCCGAAGCCAAGGAGACTGACAGTGACGAATTTGAGTTGACGGTGGAACAGCTTCTCTGCAACGGTCTCCTCTTTCTGCCCAGCACACTGATCGATGATTGCGTTGCTGCCTTGCACATGTGCTATCCATGCCATGAACCCCGGAGGCGACGAATGGATCAACTTGTCGTACCGTTAGGCCAGCCGCGAGGGCGAATTGCTGGGTAGGAGGATAGTGCGCTTACTTCATATAACTGAAAAATCACGGTTGTGTATAGAACGTCTTGCCCCAGGCCCTTGCCCGACCGGATCTTGCCATGCATGATCTCCATGGAGGTGCTATAGAGCTTCGTACTATACCAGAGTAACCGATCGTCCTTGTGTTGTTTCGCCAGAAAAGCGGAGGAGAGCGACATGACCGCTCTGTCCAGGAGAGGGCTGTTCCCACAAAGCTCGGGGAGCGATTCGAGGATGTTGGGACCGGTGCCATCTTGCAGGTTCCTTGACGTAGGAAGAAAGGTGTCTATGAAGGAGGTGAGCAGTTGCGATCGGACCGCTGCATTGAGATTCAAACGGGGGAGCTCGGGCTCCACTCGTGTTAATTGACGGTCGGCAATCTTGCAGTTTCCGGGGGTTGCCTTGGGGCGGCGGATGAGCTTCAGATCGCCCTCCTCGATGGCCTCGGGGGACTTGTGGATGAAGACCCTCTTCCGCTCGTAACCGGTGCAGACATGGCCATTCTTGGTGCAGCGATTACATTCCGGCTTTGCCTCGTCGCACTAGACAAGGATCATCATCAGACGGCGCTCCTTTTCCGTTCCCCGAGGGCAACCGTTAGATAGTACGGAGGAGATAGATAGGCCTTACCTTGACTTTTCGTCGCCGGCACGTATTGCATCCCGTTGATCGGAATGGAATGCCCCCCATGGTTGGTCAATTCATCCAGGTCCGTCAGACCGCCGACGGAGAACCGCGTTGAAAGGCTGTCGTTCATTCGGATGGTCGAGTCATTGTCCAGACCGTGTGTTTTAAATTGCCGAACGAATTATTGTTGACGCAGAAAAAGGGACTGACTCTGTAGATACTCTTGCTGGGACCAGGTAAGGGGACTGTCGTCATGGCCCGCGCCACTTCACGTGAGCCCCGATGGGCTGAGTTTGGTTCTTTTTGGTCCACTAGACGATCGTCCCTGACGGATTCTTATCGGCCGTTGCCTTTACTACATCACCTTCTTTTGCCCCCCCTCCAATCCTCCAGGGCCCTAGGTACAATCCCCGGTCCACGTGTCGACGCGCTCGCTCCATAGGACCCGCTGCGACCGGCCGAGGCAGGACAATGTCCTACAAAGTTTGATTGTCGCGCAATTGGCACAAGGTTTGGATGGGAAGCTGCCGATAAAATGCCCGGTACTTGCGAGGTTTGCGTTTCGGAGCCTTCGAAGTACCGATGTCCGACTTGTGGGCTCATGAGGTATGTTTGTGCTTCTCATCGAATTCCATGAGAGGGTCAGACCGATTTCGCGTACTAATGCCATCATCCCAGTTGCTCCCTTGCATGCACCCAATCCCATAAAATCTACTGCGCACCTAAAGCACCATCGCCCAAACCATCCGACCAAACAGTCGACACCCAACCACCCCCAAGTGAAGCCAATGGAAATGCGACCGGTGGAGTGGCACCAAAGGCTCAGAACGGCCTCGATCTCAGGTCTCTAGGATCTTCAACCGAGCTCAAGGATCTACTCGATCGGTTCCCCGCGCTTCGTGGAGAATTGTACGATATCTACAAGGATACGACGGAAGAAGCATGGCCAGAGACACAATACCCCGGAGGTCGGGCCCGACACTGGGGAAAAGGTAGACCAGCACAACGTCATCGTGGTCCTTGGACGCGGGAGAAGGGGTTTAACCGAGGAGTGGGGAGGGTGAGGAAGCTGCGGGAGCGATGCGAAGAGGGCCTGGAGACTGGAAAGAAGGCGGAGGGCTTTGTGCGGTTCATGGCTCTCATCACTGGAAACGAGCTGCCACAGGAGGGCATGTGAGGGCCTGCAAGAAATGCGAGTCCTTGACCAAGGACCCTACAGCTACGTGGGTCTGCGCCTGGGTGCTCGTCAGCTGCACACCCCTCGATGATATGTGCCGAGGATGATGCTCTGCATATGCTGGCGCACCTAGGGCAGGCGAACCTGTTTGAGAGATCTAGTCTTATTCCGAGGATGCATATGAACATATATCATACCCCAATTATAGCAACCAACCAGCAACCGGGGTTGACTTTGCAGCACTCAGAAGTCCATGGGAATGACTGGTCTTGACGGGTATCCTCTGTCCGATCGATGTGGTTTCAAAATTCAAATACCTAGAGGAGCTGCAGCCTAAAATAATACCTCACCTTGTCAGCCCTTGGTCTGGCCAAAGCCACTGTACTTTTGTATTGCTTGACACCAAGCTATCACTGGCATATGTTACGCTCATTGATCTTTTCACACTATCCCGGTTCCCCGAGAGCTGCCTGGCCATCCATCTGCGCAACGCCAGTTGTGTCTGAGGTGAATAGATGGGCTTCATTCTGCGAGAAGCCGAAGAGCGCAACGCACGAAGCCGGCCGGTGTCTCATCCGAACCATGTACGTAAGTCGAGTTTCGTTGTGTCAATGTAAAATGAGATGTATAGACCACAAGCAATTGATATTCAGCGAGAAGACATTGTATCATGTCACGGCCCGAGGCACCCAAGCCTGTGTCTCCAGCTCATTCAACCGGAAACAAACATACGTGAATACTACATACTACATGAATGTAGTTCAGGGGCCACTGTATGTTTCAAGCTCGCAACTAAAGTTTAGTAGGTGATAGTGTGAAGTATACGGACATATGACCCGGACCCGATGGACAAAGAACCAAGAAACCGACTCGAGTCGATGCGCGGATCGGAGACTGGGCAAGCCATGTTTCAGACTCTCCCAGCGTGTCGATGGGGGAGGGCGTCGGTTGATTCGTCCGGCTTCCGCAGGCAGCCGGACAGAGCGGCCTCAACATCGCCGATCTTGCCAAAAGCCTTCAAGACTGCCGGCATGAGGAGGGAAATGGCGGGGAAAGGCGACCCGGCTGGAACTGAAGGATTCCCTCCCCCAATGCCACCAATCGTCCATCACCCATCACCGCACCTCGTCACATCTGGCCCCTGCCAACGAGAGGGCCGGACTGCTGAGATCTGAGCAATTGCCCTCTTGCACGGCCTTTGCCTTGTCTGATTCGCAAAGGCATCCGGACTACTTGAGCTAGTTACAGATCTCCCCGTCTTGGGTGCCACTGGCTGTCGGGGAGAGATCCGATGGCATTTGTCCCGAGTATCTCCGCTTGTTTAACATGTTTAATATGTTTAATAGTTTAATAGGTTAATCGGTTAATAGGGGGGGTGATTTGATTATGCTATTCTGTTCTGTGGGAAACTCTGCTGGAAACTGGAAACTGGGTGGTGTGTGGTGGTGGATGCTTTGACCGCAGCCTCCTTGCCGACTGGCGACGAGCGATTGAGGTTCTGGATCGGGGGGGTCGGAGTTGGGAGGAAGTACATATGTAGATGGTAGGATGGTTCAAATAGTTCCCACGACGGACTCCCGTAAGACTCCAAGCACAACCGCCTGCCATTGTCATCTCTCGAGCCAACGGGCGGATTGACCGATCGAGGGGCCTGGTGTTTCTAATAATAAGACCCCATCAGAAGCCATCTACATTTCGCATTACTATTAGCATTAGCATTAGCAGAACCAGACTTGGCCGTCTCCCCGCCCCCCCCGACAGAAGAATGCCCCAACTCTGACGGCCGTCTCTTGGGGGCTCAATTTTTCGGTCCAGTGACATCGTTCCGCCTGCAACTGGCGGTCTTTCTCCAGCTGCTCTCTCTGACACCCTCCCCTCCTCGCCTCTCGCCAGTCCTCTCGCTCCCCTGGTCGATTTGCCAACCCGATCCCTCTCTCGTAAGACTTGTGCTACCCTCTTGCCGCTGCCAGTATCCATTCTGTTGCTAACTTGGGTTCTGCTTGTGTCCAGGTCCGGTAACCTGCTTCACCCGACGAGAACTCCCCCAAAATCCCAGGAAAAAAGAAAAAGAAAAAGAAAAAAAATAAAGAAAATACAACAGCAGACCGCCGTCGACACCTGAAGCCCACGGACGACGGAGGATAAAAAAAGGAGACTCCCCGAGCTGATTCGAGCAGCCTCTTCCACCCTTTCGATTGCGGCGAACCCGACAAAACCCTGGACCTTTCTACCTTTCCCTCCCGAGCGACAATGGATGAGCTGTCGTGTCCGCCTCACTCACTTACGTAGCTGTTGGACCCTGCGCTGTCGCACCTTGTTTGTTCGACCGGATCTTACTCGCGCCACAGCACCGCCTATCCGTTCGCGCAAAACTAGCCCCCGTCACCATGACCTCCCAATCCACGCGGAGAGAACGAGCATCTAGCGATAAAGCCCAGGCTGTGCCCGTTCCTCAGCGACCGGGTCTCCCCAGTCGAACGATTTCCGCCCCTGTTGGAGGACTGTATCGGCTTGAATCGACCCGAACGGCGATGGAATCGGGGAATAAGGTCGACCGGACGCTTGTTGAGGAGGATGAGAGCCCGCCATCGGCCGGAGGGAACGGGGTGCCATCGTCCCGGGATGAGGTATGGTTTCTTCTGTCCGTGTTGTTGGGTCCTTGGCGAGCGCATTGATTTCTGACCCCCCGTGGGTGCCGCAGACCACGCCGAAGCCGAGTTTCCCCCATGTGAGCATCGCCGTGGTTGGCCCTGACCATGTCGGCAAGTCGACATTTATTGAAACCGCCCTGGATATGAAACACCCGCTGTCTTCCCGATCGACAACGAAGAAAATGTCTTTGGACGGGACGGTGTACCTGGTCCGCCTAATGGAGATTGATACATTGGAAGTTTCGATTGGGAGCGATGGCGAGGTCAGCTGGCCATTGCTGGGTAGCGACTCGCCCCCTACGGTGGATGGAGTACTGGTTCTACACGACGTGACTCAACCTGCCAGTTTTCCCGAGATTACCGGACTACTAGGTTGGTCGCATTGCCATTTTTCCAGCGCCGCGATGGCCGCGCGATATATCCCCGGCATGGGCTGATGGACTGCAGATTCCTTAACCGCCTCTGGCATCCCGTTTACGCTGGTGGCCAGTAAATGCGACATCCAACCCCCTGATAGCCCGGTGGAGCCTGTATTGGGAGGCTATGAAATCCACCGGACCTCACCCGACTCCCCACGGTCGCAGAAGATGTGCATCGCCTTGGTTCTGCGCTCCGTGATCAACAGTAAATATGGTAAGTGGATTTATGAGACTGCGTGCGAGATGTCCCTGCGATTGCTGGGTGGATTGGCCAAGGGCGAGGAAAGCCGACGAAAAGGGCGGAATGGACCATTGCCTCAGCAGTTATCTTCCGCTCGCATCACCCGACGAGTGCCTCGCCCCCGGGGCAAGGCCCATCCCCTTAAGAGTGGCCCACCGGGTTTCGCGCTAGCTCGCGGCGCGGCCTGCGTTTAGCGTTGGCGGCCCTCCGTATCTCGTGGTGGTTTTCAAGACCCGCCGATTCCCCCAGCAGCTGGCGCAGCTGGACCGCCGCATTATTTCCACCGCCGTTGATTTTCCGCTGGGCTGGAACACACGTGGATGCTAACGGATCTCTTAGATTTCATCGATTTCCCCTCCAACTCAGACGCCACCCCGGATTGGCATCACAGCCGTGCCAACTCAGAAACCCCCACAGCCGTGTTCACAGGAGCCGCAGGCGGCCCAATTACAGGCGCGCTCGATCCAGGAGTTGATGGGTACGGTGTAGACCGTCAACCCACCGACCCGGCCCCCTCTGCCAACCTGGCTTCCAATGGCCAGGCCTTCCGCTATGCTCGGAGCAACTCGCATCCGGTGCGTCCACACACGCCGCCCTCGGGGCCCCGGTTGGCTTCGCGCAAGCAGTCCGCGTCCGGGGAGTCATCGCCCAGCAAGGATCTCAACCGCCAACACCGACTCCATACCGCCTGGCGCAACAGCGGCGGGTCGGATGCTTTCAGCAACTTTCTCGAAATGGGGGAGGAGTTTGATGGGCCGCGCAGCGCCCCGTCCAGTCCCGGAAGTAAGGATCAGACGCCTAGCGAGGGCTCCTCCCACGAGACCGGCCTTACCTTTGACGAGCTGGTCGATCGGCTGGTTGCGCAGCCCATGTCGAAGCAGGATTCGAAATTCGCTTCGATTTTCCTGTGTCTTTATCGCAAGTTTGCCGCCCCATCGACTTTGTTAAACGCCCTGATCAACCGGTTCGAACGGAATGAGCTCGACATCACGGACCAACTCGACCGCATCGCAGTCCAGCAGAGGCTGCTCGGTGTCATGGCCCAATGGGTTTCGGAGTACCCGGGCGACTTGGCATATCCGAAGACGCGCAAGCGGATCACGGACTTTGTCACGACGCTGGAGAAGAGCCACTTTTACATGTTCGCCGCCAAGGAGGTGGGGGCGTATCTCGAGGGTAACGCCGAAGACGATAACATTGGATGGCCATACCGAGATGGCGACGTGGAGGAAGTCGATTCGGCCGACCCTCCGTTCCAGTTCTCCGGGCGGAGCTCCCCGTCAATATTCCTGGGGGCGCCGCCGCTCGGCGACGAAGGCGAGGAGGAGGAAGAGGACCCCATATACAACATGAGTGCGCTCGATCTCAGCGAGGGGGCAGCGGAGCCGGCGTCCCGATTGTCGGGGTCGATGTCGAACTCGTTCACCTCGGACAAACCCGGCACCGTGGCCAGCCAGTCGTTTACGCACTTGAACATTGATTCGGCCCAGAGAGAGGCGCATTCTTTGGACCTCACGCCCCGCGTCCCGCTGACGAAGGTACAATGGCGCCTGCTCATGGAGATTCCGGATGAAGATTTCGCGCGGGAATTGACGCGCATCGACTGGATCATGTTCAATTCTTTCCGACCGCGCGACCTCGTGCGGCACGTCAGCATTTCTGGCCTGGAGAAGGACAAGATCCAGAGCTTGAAACACGTCAACCGGATGATCAAGCAATTCAACCATGTGGCGTTTTTCGTAGCCAGTGTAATTCTGCTCCGAGACAAGCCCAAGCACCGGGCCAAGGCCCTAGAGAAATTCATGAATATTGCATTGGTAAGTTCAAACCGGGCACCACCAAGCGACACAGCTAATCTAACCGCCGCAGAAACTCCGTCGACTCAATAATTACAATTCCCTCGGGGCCGTGATCGCAGGCATCAACGGGACCCCGGTGCATCGGCTGTCGCAGACGCGGGACCTGGTGCCAGTACAAACACAGAAAGACTTCATGAGGCTGGTCATCCTCATGGGGACGCAGAAGAGCCACTTTGCGTATCGTCTCGCATGGGACAACTCGTTTGCGGAGCGCATCCCGTTCCTGCCGCTGCACCGCCGCGATCTGGTGTCTGCGGAGGAGGGTAACCGGACATTTGTGGGCGACACCAAGACCCGCATTAACTGGCGCAAGTTCGAGGTAATGGGAGAGGTTGTGCTGGGGATTCAGCGCAGCCAGAAGACGTCGTACCCGCTCATGGCCAAGTACGAGGAGGTAGAGCGAATGATTCTAGAGATTAAGCTGTCGGGTGATGATGAGGTACCCCTCCTCTTTCTTCCTGTCTGTTATGAGAAAATATGTACTAACTGAGACAGGACTTGTATTCACGCAGCATGCAAGTAGAACCGTCGGCTGGCGGCGACACCGGACGGAAGAAGTTCGGCTGGTTACGGTCGTGAGGGGCCGTGTTATGACTACCACAGCTTGCGCAAGCAGCTGACGAGTACTATGAATGTGATGATCGTCATTTGATGATGTACATACATTGTATGTAGTTTATACTACTACCAATACCATACCACCTTCTGCATATACTAGACCAGTGTCACGTGATACTACAAACCATCCTCCATCCTCCATCTTCCATCCACCTCCAGTACTCCGTAAACTCACCTCAAACCCAACAACCACCACACACCTACCTCTACGTCCCCACACAAACAACAAACCAACCAACCAAACCAACCAACCAAACACCCCACAAAGAAAAAAAAAATGACAGCCGCCAAAACCGCCTACCGATCTCTCCTGCGCGAACTCCCACGTCGCACGCTCACCTCCCCAACACCCCTCCAACACCGCATCCGCGACCTCTACAACCAGCAAACCCCAACCTCCAGCAGCAGCAGCAGCAGTAGCAGCGGTAGCCAAGAAGCACGCGAAGCGACAGAAGATACCTATAAGCGACGCATCGACCAAGCAACCCAGTTCGCAACCTATGCTAAAGCTCAGCGCGTGTATGCCGAACTCGTCGAACGGTATAATCCTGGTATGACGCTTGATGAGGAGGAGAGGATTCGGTTGACGGCTAGGAGGGTGGGTTTGGATTTGCCTGTTGAGGTGGAGACGGGGGAGGGGGAGGGGGGGAAGAATTGATGGGACTGAGGGGGGGGAGAGAGAGAGTTGGGGATTGGGGATTCATTATTGAGAGGGGAGAGGGGAGAGGGGAGAGGATTGAGAACTGGGGATTGGGGATTGGGATTGGATGGATGGATGTGAGGGAGGTTGAGGAATGGGGATGGAATTGAGATTAGGGTGGTGGTTGTTAGGGGAGGAGAGGAACGGAGAATAGAGGATGTTGGGTTGATGAAAATCATGGGTGGCGTTTGGGATACTTTTTGTTTGTTCATTGGGATTGTATGTGTTTGTATGATATGGGTTGTATCTATATGATAGATGTATTATAGATTGGTTAACATCTGGCATGGGGTCGAGGAGGAAAAGTGGACATCTATATAGAGGTATCTGTCGTGGCACATAAGTCGGATAGGACAGGGTCTGATGCAGGGATCATTGAGGATTCATGTTGCTGTTTGCTGCGCTGCTGTGCAGACCATGTAGAGGCTCAGGTCAACCCCCCAACTCAACCTGTTCCATCTGTCTCCGCAACGTCGAACTGCTCTCCTCATCCTCCAATCCCACCTCGATCGCCGTCTTCGGCCGGTTCTTATTCAATCCCTCCAGCAGCGTGCACGCCTTGCACACCCGCTGACTCGAGATATACCCGCACCGCTCACACGTTCCCAGCACTTGCGACTTGACCTTCTTCTGCGACGGCTCCGGCTGCCTCCGCGGCATCCTGATCTCTGTCTCCCGATCCTTGGCCGCCTCATCCTCCGCCAGCTTCCTCTCCATCTCTGCCATCTCGCCCCCGCGCGTGCGCCCGTTCTGACTACCACAACCCCCACCAGCACCGCCCTCCTCGTCCTCCGCCGCCGCCTTCCCCCGTACCTCCGCAGGCACCAACAGCGCCATATCCTCACCACTGCGGACAATATCCAGAATCGAACTGGGTCGAATCTTCTCCAAATCCTTAATCAGCGTGCGCGCACTGCCCCGGAACGCCTCCGGCGAATAAATGCACTCCGTACTAAAGTAATCCAACTGCTTATGATGCGCGTACAGCACAATCTCCTTCTCGTAAGCGTACTTCAACGGCTTACTGCGCTTGATGTCCGATGCCGCCGATCCCGTCACGATGCTCGTGCCCCGAGACAGTCGAGGCAGGTCTCCACGCAGCAGATTCATCATCACTGTCTCCGCCACATCGTCCGCGTTGTGTCCTGTCACCACGTGCTTGATGCCCAGTCGCGCCGCGCCGCGATCAAGTGCTTGTCGTCGGAACACGCCACAGTACGTGCAGTTGCCCTTCTTCCCGACCTGCGCTACCACCTGGTCCATTGTCCATCCGTAGAGGTCCCCGTAGCTGACAATCACGAGCGGCATGTTGTATTGTTCGGCATTGCGTTTCACGGTCTCGAGACTGTCGTCGCGGTAGCCTTTGATGCCTTCGTCGATGGAGAGGAGGCAGAGGTCGAGTCCGTAGTCGTATCGCTCGTTGAGGGTCTTGAGGACCGAGGCGAGGACTGTGCTGTCTTTGCCGCCGCTGGCGCCGATGGCGATTCGTTCGCCCCGGTGGAAGAGGGAGGAGGTGGTAATGGTTTCATGGACTTCGGTTTCGAATACGTGCAGGAAGCATTCGCGGCAAAGCTTTTGGCGGTCCTTGGGCCTGATAATTACCGCCCGGTTGGTGTGACAGAGAGCGCAGGGAGAGGGCGGCATTTTGGAGTCCCTTGTGCTGGGTGGAGGGGAAGTTGAGGATGGTGGAGGTGGAGGCGATGAGGGGAGCAATTTTCGATAAACTGATTTGCAGGTGGTTATCGATAAGGTGATTAGTCAGGGGAGTGTTTGCAGTGTTTGTGTGGTTTCCCCGGAGGGAGAAAAATAAACAGGCAGCAAGGAGAATAATAGGAGAATTAAATGGTGTAATTCTATCGGACAACAGCGTCGTCAATCTAATAACACATAGAACGCGAGATAGTAGTGTACATATACCCGTCTAATCCATCCGTCTATCATTTACATCTTGCCCTTGAGCGCGTTGGAGATCATCTCCCGGCCGGTGATTCTCGAGGTCGCCCACAGGGTCGGGAAGTCCAGCGTGCTGGAGAAGGTGTCCGCGTATCCGAAGAAGAGCATCGGGGGGATCCAGCCACGGGCGTATTCCAGCGCAAAGCACGACTCGTCCATCTTGTACTGCTTGACCTCGCCGCGGCGGAGGTGGTGCACGCTTCCCTGGGGGTAGACCTCGGGCTCGTAGGAACCGGGCACGTAAGCCAGCTGGGTTCCCTGAAGAATGTTAAAGTAGTCGTCGGCCGTGTGACGGCCGGTGTGGCCCTCGGTGCCAATGGCGGTGCCTATTGAGCCAAGGGGATTAGTATGGAGTCTCCGATGGGTCAAGGCCAGGGATGACATACCGAAAATGATCAGGTACTCCGTGATACCTGTTGAGCGAAAAGCTTAGCCCCGACACTAAGGTTAAATATAGATCTGTCACGGAGGAGACGCACTAGCATGAATAATATACATGGCACCCATGGCACCACCAGCGTTGTTGAAGACCCATTCTTCCTCCTGGTTCAGGTGCGTGGCTGAGACCTTTTCCTCTAGTTCGGAGACGATGAAGTTGACCACGGAGCGGGTGTCATTTCCGTGAGCAGCAATGGCCCGCTGGGACAGGTCATGCAGGTGGGAGGGGTCGAAGATGTAGAATTGCTCCAGCCGCGCGTTCAAGTAGCTGTAGAGGCCGGCAAAAAGGGCCAGCAGGGCGACGGCAAAGCTAACGCAGCGCATGATGACGAGCCGTCCGGAGGGAAATTGGCCGGGTGAGGGGGAACTGGAGAGGCCAATGGGCGGTGGGGGGGGGGAGGTGGAGGGAACAGGGAGTGGAAGCCTGGAAGGGGGAGAGATGATGGGATGGGTCAATTCAAATCTTCTTATTGTTGTGATTGATGGATTGATGGATTAATTATCCAGGGTTGCCTGATCCGGGTTGGCGACGAGCAGGTGCCGGCTGAGTCAGCCGCAGTGTGTTTGCTCGGCAGCCAAACATGCTTCCTTTCCATTTGATCCGGACTCCGGAGAAAGTCAGTTGTGCATGGCTGCAATGTCTCTAATTCTCCATCTTCATATATTAAATCCATCCACAAAAACCCTTCCTTTACCCGACTATCGATGGCGACGGAGCAGGAAGTGGGATGCGCCCGATCGATTAATTATCCCGGCAGGCTCTGGCTCCTCTTGCACCCTGCGAACGAGCCACGCCCCTCTGGGCATTCATTTAAACGGCCTCCTGTTATCTAATCCGAAACGGACCATCTCCGTGCCCCATGGCCCATCCGGGAGATGATTCCTTCTGGAGGTGACGAATCCACCGTTTCCCCTGATCTAAACTGCTCTGGACGTGTGCGCCGCGTCCGTGAGTCTGGTTGACCACCCATCCTGCACGGAGCATTCCGTGGGACCGTTTCGAGACCAGGATCGAACACCACCGTGACCCTATCGGTCTCTTCCCTCAGGCCCACTGGCTCCAGTCTTCCATTCGACGCCGGCTTCCCTGGAAGCTTCACTTCCTTCTGAGTGCTCAGGTCTCAACGGCATGGTCGACTAAGCTCGGCAGGCCCATAGGCTAAATCGCCCCGGCTGTTTCTGCTTGATGAGGGCCAGGCCTAATTTTATCCTGTCCCAGCCGGCCTTCCGGGGCATCATGGCTATAAGAAGGCTGCCCGGTCAGCCACCGATTCTCTCCATCAGCTCAATCATTCTCTGGGTCAGTGGACGTTGATCGCACATTGCACCAAACCTATCCCGACCGTTTGTCTTTCCTTTTCACCAATCATCACCATGAAGGTTCTCGCTCTTTCTGCTCTCCTTTCTGTGGCCTCGGCCGCCTCCATCGCCCGCCGCAGCGACTTCTGCGACCAATGGGGCACCGCCACCGTCGGTGACTTCATCCTGTACAACGACCTGTGGGGTGAAGACAACGCCTCCAGCGGCTCCCAGTGCACCGGTGTCGACTCGGCCAGCGGCGATGAGATCGCCTGGCACACCAGCTGGTCCTGGGAGGGTGGCAGCAGCGACGTCAAGAGTTACGCCAACGCTGCCCTGCAGTTCACCGGCACTCAGCTGAACTGCATCTCCAGCATCCCCTCCACCTGGAAGTGGTCGTATGTAGCCCTGGCTGTCCGATCGTCCATCAGGACCTTGCTGACATAGACAGTTACTCTGGCTCCGACATCGTGGCCGACGTGTCGTACGACATGTTCCTCGGCTCGACCGCCGACGCCTCGTCCGATGAGTACGAGATCATGGTCTGGCTTGCTGCCCTGGGTGGCGCTGGCCCCATCTCTTCGACCGGCTCCACCATCGCCACCCCGACCATCAACGGCGTCACCTGGAACCTGTACTCCGGCCCCAACGGCGACACCACCGTCTACAGCTTCGTCGCTCAGTCGACCACCGAGAGCTTCTCCGGTGACATGATGGACTTCTTCACCTACCTGATCGACAACGAGGGTGTCTCTGACAGCCTGTACCTGACCACCCTCGAGGCCGGTACCGAGCCCTTCACCGGCAGCGACGCCAAGCTGACCGTCTCCTCCTACTCCGTGTCGATTGAGTAAATCAAACACCGAGTGTGACAGGTGGAGGATGGGGGGTTGTTGAGGGCTTGCTAGGAGCGGAGGGGGGATGTAGGCGCCGTGTTTCAGCTCCTGGGCAGGATACCGGGGGACATAATTATACTAAGATGGGGGGGGGGAGGGGGATGGATGGTTCGATGACGCGCCGAGGGGGTCTCGGCGATCGAATCATCGCATGTACATAGGATGGAAACCCGTTGGGTTGACAATAATTGCATCATCTAAATATAACCCAAGTTAACCGCGGAGGTAATTGAGGAAGACTGTAGTCCAATGCAGCCGGGGAGATAAGAATAGCAGCATGATGATGACCGGCGCATGCATGGCAATCAATCGCGGCGCTTGCAGGCGGGCGCTTAAGTGCAGGTGGCAGCAGCCCTAAAGGGTGACGGCGGCGAGGGGAAGGCCACCCCCATTAATTCTCATTGGAATGGATCGCATCACTGGAATCGAATCCCTTCGGCCACTGTCTGTCCTGTCTATTTGTCCAGCCCGGCCCGGCCTCCCTCACGCGTTCCAGGATCGTGCCGCCGACGCGCTCAGCTGGCCTCCCTTGATTCCTGCATCTCGTGTCTCGGGCATTCTTTTGCCCCCCTTTGCTTGCCAATCATGGCCATGCTCCAGTCGCGCGCCAACCAGCGATCGGCCCTGCAGGTGGGAGCCCAAGTGCTTGATTGATGGAGGAGTCACTCAATGAATGGGCCAGTGAATGCATGCAATGCGCGTCGCCGTCCTTGCAGCTCCAGCCATCGGCGGGGAGGCCCTTATATCAAGCCCGCTCGCCAGTGCTCGTCCCTCGGGCTCTCATGCATTCTTCACGAGGTCAATCTTTAATATCATCATCAAATCACCACCACCACCACCACCCATTCGTCTCTTCCTGCCAGCCTGTCTCTCTCTTCATTCTTCTATAATATTTAGTCTTTCCCCAGAGCCTGCCCACCTCCCATCACAGTGGCCAAACCCGACCGGCTAGTCCTTCTCTGTCTCAATTGTGTCTCAGTGCTATTTTGAGCCTATTCATCGCCATAGAGATCTTCACCACTCAGTTGACACGACAACGCATTCCTTTCCTGCTGGCGGGATTCACATTCTTTGCTGGTTGATCTATCTATATCCTGGAGTTTCTCGCAGGATAGCCTTTTTTGCTTTCTCTCTCCAGCGATCTCTCTCTTCCTCCCTTCTTCCCTGCTCCTCCACCGCAACATGGCCGTCTATCCCTGCTCTCCTTACTCCAACTTCACATCACCCACCACCATGGATTTTGACCGGTCGGCGCTGCATGAGTTCATCATGCAGCCCGTCTCGCGCGACATGATCGCTCATCTGGCCCAACAAGCGTCGCAGGTCATCCGGTGCGAACCGCATGTGACGGCCCATCACGCGCATGGCCAGCCCACGCCTCCCAGCACTCCGCCCTTGGATGATGACCTGCCTCCATTACCATCCGTCGAGGCCTTCATTGCTTCGCTGGTCGCCCGCTCGCAGGTGCAGGTGCCGACGCTGATGACCTCGCTGGTTTATCTGGCGCGCCTGCGTGCTCGCCTGCCCCCAGTGGCCAAGGGCATGCGCTGTACAGTGCACCGCATCTTCCTGGCCTCGCTCATCCTGGCAGCCAAGAATCTGAATGATTCCAGCCCCAAGAACAAGCACTGGGCCCGCTACACCACCGTCCGCGGCTACGATGGCTTCGGCTTCTCGCTGCCTGAAGTCAACCTGATGGAGCGTCAGCTGCTCTTCCTGCTGGACTGGGACATCCGTGTCGAAGAGGCTGACCTTCTGCATCATCTGGAGCCTTTCCTCGCCCCGATCCGTCGGCGCCAGCAGCTGCAGGAGCAGCGACAGCGTGAGGCCCAGCGGGAGGCCCAGCTGCGCCAGCCCCGCGACTGGCGTCGCTTCCATGCGTCCGCCGACATCCTGGCTGCCCGGCTCCGTCGCCAGAAGCAAGAGGCGCGCCGGGTGGCGGCAGAGTCGCCCTCGCGCCGTCGCCTGCCTCCCAGCCCAGCATCGTCGGCTTCCCTCTCGTCGCTGTCCTCGGCTAGCTCGCACTGCGCCTCCCCAGCCTCCCTGGCGGACTCAGACCGGTACCGTCCGTACCCGCCACGCCGCCGTCCATCGACGCGCAGTCAGGCCTCGGTGTCCTCCCCACCGTCCGTGCGGGATGTCCCTTGTCTCTCTCGCGCCGAAACTCTCCCATCCCTGTGCTCGCGTGCGTCCAGTCTGGCTTCAAACTCCCGGGGCGCCACGCCTGCCAGCCTGCGCACGTCCAGCTCCATCACCAGCATGGATGAGGTGCACGTCGTGGATGCCGCCCGGAGTCCGTCGCTGAGCGGCAGCTATGTCCCGCTGATCGACACCAAGGCTGAGGAGCTTTCGCAGCCGAGCAAGAAACTGCGACACGCCCCGAGCCATGGCCATGGGCAGAGCCACCCGGGCTTCGTGGCGCGGTTTCTGGCCTCCGCAACGGGGTCGTATATGGGCGGACGGCGTCATTGAGCTGGACTTGATGAACTGCACTCTTCTGTCTCTTTTCATACCTGGCGCTATACATTGCAGAGTTGATGATTCCTGATGACAAAAGCACTACTAACTACCTCCACCTCCTTCCCATTGAAATACCCATCCTTTCCCCTCTACGCTTCTCGACAAGAGAATTATGTCCTCCCCACCCGTGATGGTTTTTGCATGGCACCTTGGCGTTGTTTCGATTCGGTGTTTATTTTGTTTACTTTTTCTATCTCTTCCTTTGGGGGTTCCCCCCCTGCGTCGGTACTTTTCCTGATCCTACCAGACTGCTCGATGAATTTATGGTCATGTATCTATGAGAGTATATTAGCCTAGTATAATACTATTGCCTGTGATCGCCTGGCTGGGTCATTCCAAGTAGCCTGTCAACCGATGGTAGCCGGTGGTGGCGACGACATGATCGACTCGCGCGAAGAATGTGGGCGCAGAGGCAGGAATGCCGCGGAGGTGACGCTGAGGGGGGCTGGGGAAGTCTCTGACATTCGGCGTTGCCTGGAATGATGTGGACGCGATGGCCTGATTTCGTGTCGACTCTAGAACTATCTACCCAGTTGTATCTGATTCAGTAATGAATGTATTGTCGGTGCCTGTGTGCCTGACTGCCCGAAGAAATAGTTCCACTAACTCATCATGGAACTGTCCCTTTTGGGAAAGATGCGTGCTCCACCGGCCCGTGACTATGCCCTATTGGTATAGGTATCCCTATTCTGGTATAGCGTTTCTCGGTGCCTGACAGCCTGACAGGTCTAGTGACCAGTCTGGATGGATCTCCCGACACCGCTTGCTCTCCACCCCTCACCATCAGTTCTCAACGGAAGAACTAACGATGTCTTTAGGAACACACCTACACCATCTTTCTACACGGGGAACTACCAGTATACAAGATGCGAGGTCCCGATTGCTGAATCACGGACTTCTGACTCCCTGAAGGCTATAAAGCCTTCGTCCTCCGCATCATCCTAGGGGTTCGTATATAACGACACCACTGCCCAGCTGAGGCTTGGAGCACAGTGGCATAGTACTAGTAACCCTCGATATGCTCATAAGTATACAATCGATGGTAGATATCCTCTAATCGAAGAGTAGGGTACACCTTTCTTTCTTTTTCAACAAATTAAAGACCTATCAGTCTTGCCTACCATCTACTCGCTGCTTTGCCCTATACTATATTCCCTTTTCTTCGAACGGTGGAGATGCTAAATAAGATTAAGCCCTCTATACAAATGGGCTAAATACAGATGACCAAAGCGAATGAGAGAATCCAATGGTGGATTACATTATTCCCTCGTACTGTGGACAACATGATGCTCACCAATCACTACGGGGTAGGTCACCAACAACACCGCCCTGTCTCTTAAACACAGGTCAAATCCTACCGGGGCCACCACTCGAATCCTATTGCTGAGCCCAAGACTCCTCGCTCATATGTCTCGACCAGGCTGGACGACATGGCATCGTTTCCCGCAGGGAATTCTGTTGTTCATGCAACAGTCGCCGAGATAATTCATTCCGCTGCAAAGCAGAGCTAATGTGTCAAACTGAGGTGCTGTAGGTGGTTCCGGCATCATACAGGTGGTTGTGCTATAAATGACCGGTAGGCAATGGCGCTTATCTGTCCTCTGATGAGTTAGATGACCGCTGTGGAGAATGAAGTCGACTGCTTGTTTCCTTGTTCGGGATATATTCATGGGAACAACAGCCCAGATTAATGCTGGCGGTTGGCTCATCTACAGCAAGCAACTTCTTCTACTTGCCGTATGCAGACCTGCGCAAAAGGTTTGCTGTGTGGTTCCGGCTGCTCAGGATATCTATTGTCCTGGTCCGAGCCGCTAACCGAGCTGTACTACGACATGGACTATGGCTTGCTAGGGAATTTGATGGCATATAAACGTCCATGTTTAGTCGCTGCTGGATATGTTCCAGCAGTTGATTTATTATCAGTCTCAGGCACTAATGCCATCGACGCCAATAAAACCATAATTTTGTGCTACCAGCCATCCAAAAAAACCGAAGAGGAAGAGAAGAATGCATATATAACACCTGCCAGCCGGGATTCAACCGCGGAGACAGTTTAAGCGAAGATCAGCAGAAGGTTCAAGGCGTTTTGGTCCTTAGATGCTGAGCAAATGTTAGAGCCAGACGGAGTAACCTGTTTTCATCGCAGGTGTGGTGTCAGGATTTATTCAAGGTCTGAAACGCACAGACACCTATATGAACCTGGAGACACATGCAATACCTCGATATGTCGTTTGGGGTCCTGCTGCGAGTGGGCTGTCGTATCGACATCCTGACCAGTCACATCGGAAAAGTTTGCAGCGCTGTACCTGATTGAGCTATTAGCTTGGGAACCTTTGAAGCTTCAGGAAGCGTTGATATCCCACGGGCGAGACGTTGAAAGTAGAGATTCCGCTCCCCAGGTGGTGCTGCCGGGCCTTGACGCCAGAATGGTTCGTGATCACAATGTCGCCAGTAGAAAGTACAAAAGAGCCTAATGATATGATAATTAATAGACAAGTCAGATAAGTAAACTTTGCTGGAAGAGGCCCTGGAGTAAAGGAAGGAGCAGTTTCGCTCGAGGGTGCGGGGATAGTATTTATCACCGGTCACACTCGCCGATACTAAGGATAAGGTATTGGAGACAATCAGAGCGGTGGTTATGTATATGTCAAAGCCTCCAAAGATCGAATCTTGTAATATTTGCCTCAAGGAGGAATTCCATGCATTGGGTATCTCTTCCGGTCCGTAGTACTACCGTGCGCCACCATGTATCACCGGCAGAGCGGAGGTAGGCTCTGATGATTATTTAGTAGTACTAGTAGTATACGATTGAGAATGCTCGTGTCCCGCTAATCGATGGGATCCAATGTCCTCGCAACAAGGCTACGCACTACTACTAAATGTAGAAGGCACTGTGCCTTGGCGCACCCGATTCACTGATCTGGGAAAGCCCGTTCGCTTCCACACCCAGTCTCTCTCGTTTTCTATTTCTCCCTGCCTTTACCTCTTCAACTTACATTGACTGCCTACTAATCATTCATACGTTTTTGATTTCTTTTACGCGCTATATCGTTACATTGAAGCAACCAACAATGGCACCGACGCATGCTTCAGAATGGGAGCTCCACAAGGATCAGATTGTGCGCCTCTATATCACAGAAGACAAGACGCTAAAGCAAGTCGTGAAGATACTCGCAGAGACACGGGGCTTTGAACGAAGGTATGAATCCTCATATCTTGCTCTTGTCATGAAGATGCCGACAAGATAGCGTGCAGTGAATCAAGTTATAAAGCGGCGCTGAAGAAATGGGGCATCCAAAAGCGGCTTGTAAATTCGGCAACATGGAAGTATATCAACAGAAAAGTGCGGAAGAGAAACCGCAAGACTGACGTATACGTCAACGGTGTGCAATATTCATCGTCGGCGATAGAGCGAGGGGTTGCCTATTATGGTTCGATGTCCACGGCGGAGATTTTGGCGAGTAAGACTGGTTGACCTGATAGAGGAGGGCATTGATTCGTTGACATTTTCTTAGCGCCTTCTCCCAAAACACCAGAAGGAATTGTTATTTGTTCCCCTAAGCCATCGGACAGCCTGAAACTGGAATGGCCTCACGACATGCCGTGGCTACAATATCTCAGGAGCACCGGTCTGCAAAGCAAGAAAGGTAAAGCTCCGGAAAAAACTCCACATTAAACCAAGACCTCATAAGATAGAATCCGTGCCGTCTGTGCCAATCACAGCGCCACTCGTCCTCAACAATGACCGCTACCGAGAAACGATTTCTACACTGGATGTAATTGACGGCGTGGCATCGAAGTTCCAAGAGGGGATTGATACATTCCATACGTTACATATAACTGAATGTCTGAGAGCCATCATGCCGGAAGAATACGAAGAACAGCATGACAATACGGCCAATGTCCTCCTTCGCAATGGGCCTCTGACTGAGGGCCTAGAATGCCTCAAACTGATGTTATATCAGCTATCCAATAATATGCTGCTACGCGGTAGTGATGGCTACAGAGACATCCGCGCAGAGGATGACCTACGCATGGGGCTATACCGACATTTTGGCCTGAACATGGTTGACAGAAACGAACGGCTTTTGCGTGCGTCTAATTGGGCTGCACATGCGGTGAACGAGAAGCTGTTTGGAAGCGCGCTGAGATCTAGGGACCCCATTACCGTCGAAATGTTCTTGAAGTCTGGCATGAGCCCAGATATCCCAGTGTGGGACGAAACGAAGGCTCTATTGACGCCTCTGGAATACGTGGTCATTTACTATGACATTGCAAGCCATGCGCTTTACCGAATGACCCAGTTATTGCTATTACACGACGCGCAGGTCAACGAGTACCGTCAAGACAAGTCAGTATTACAAGTTGCTACATCACACCACGACAAGCAACTCGTGCGTATTCTTCTATCTAGGGGGGCGCAGATAGACGCGTCCACACTAGAAGCTGCTGTAAAGACAGCTGATACCTCCATTGCTCAGATGCTTTTGGATGCTATGCCTCTTGATAATAGAGCCGTCCACTACGGGCCTATGCTTGGCATTGCGGTTTCCAGACAAGCCATCGAAATGACCAAATTTCTCCTACATCGGGGAGCCGACGTTAATGCAGTTCATGAAGTAGAATTTAGGGGCAGGCAATATGAATCCAACGTCCTTGGTCTGGCGGCCGGTACAGGAGATACTCGGATGATTGAGTTGCTCTTAGCGGAGGATGCTGATGTCAATCCACACCTCCCTGTTTCTCCGCTGGTGCTGGCTGTCGCCCGAGAACATGACTTTGCTGCCTGGTGTCTCCTCGCGGCAGGGGCGAATCCCGATGTTTTAATCCCACACTCGACAGACCCTATACCGCTTTCCACCCTTTTTGAGTTCACGCTTTATTATGGGCAACCGGGCATGTGCACGACTCTGTTGGATAAGGGGCTTGTAGTGGATGAACGCGTCCTCCAGGATTACTACTCGGCGAGACTTCAGGAGTCGATCCTCGAGAATGATGAGGACTCTATTGACCAGATATTGCAACTTATCGCTGAGCCAAATCACGCGTTTGGTTGCCCTCCTAGCACGCCGCTTGCAGCAGCAATAAAGGTAGGGAATCTCGAGCTGGTCCACAGATTATGGGACAGCGAAGCCATCAATCGGGGGACTGCAATATCTCGGATTGGAAATCTGCAGACAGCAGAATATTTAGCGGAAGCTGGAGCTCTGGATGGCATTCTGCTGAACGTGGGAGATCGAATTCTGGCCAATGCCATTTCGGGAAATGACGAGAAACTGGCGCGGTACCTTCTGGAGCGGGTAGTGAAGCCTCAGAATGAGAACATCATGAATGCATTGTTCCATACAAGGGACGACCATCTGAGTCCGCTGGGCGTTGCCATCAGCAACAGACAGCCGAGCCTAGCGGAAGCCATGGTTTATCTTGGAGCTCCTATTACAGACAGTGCTCTTACAGAAGCCGTGAGGCGGAAATATCATGATATGGTTCAATACCTAGCGGCCCGAACTCCATATCGAGGCCTCCGAGCCCCATCTGCAGTGGGACTTGCGGTAGAAGGCGGCGATTTGTCCCTGGTTGACACTTTGCTCAATCTCAGAATCGATCCGAGGACGTTGCCTGGTTCTGGGCTTCCCTCGGCACTTGAAGTGGCTGCAGAAAAAGGACACTCTGATATTATGCAAAGGCTCCTCGAGTCCACTGACTGGCCAAAAGAGGATCTAGGGAAAGCTCTTACATGGTGTGTCAAGCATGGCAGACCTGCACAGGTTCGAGAACTCTTGAGGAAAGGAGCAGATGTCAACCAACCCATAATCGGTTTACAGGATTCTTTGACTCCTCTTCAGATAGGGGCGATGAATCGAGACATTGGTATGGTACGAAAATTGATTATTGAGGGCACTGAGATTAACCAACCCCTAACAGAAACCTCTGGGTACACGGGTCTTCAGTGGGCAGTGAAAGCCGGTCGGGTGGACATTGTGGATGTGCTTCTAACTGCAGGTGCTGACATGAACAGTCCGCCTCACCCGGATCACGGATCTACAGCGATGCAGCTCGCAGCACACAAGGGGGATATTGATCTTATAA
Source organism: Aspergillus sclerotiicarbonarius CBS 121057 (assembly GCA_003184635.1). NCBI lineage: Eukaryota > Fungi > Ascomycota > Eurotiomycetes > Eurotiales > Aspergillaceae > Aspergillus > Aspergillus sclerotiicarbonarius. Next base: position 123,508 of record KZ826362.1, on the reverse strand, counting down.
ACCAGTTGTTAAAAAGGGGCGCAGATGTCAACAATGCGCCAGCTGCCCGTGGAGGCAAAACCGCCTTGCAAGCCGCGGCCATTACTGGGTTTGTGGGAGTTGCTCGCCAATTGCTTGAAGTCGGCGCCAAAGTCAATGCTGGACGAGCACGACAATGCGGACGAACAGCACTAGAGGGTGCTGCCGAGCATGGCCGGATTGATACGCTGGTGTTTCTTCTAGCCAATGGAGCGCTCGTGGAAGAGCAGGGCCGCAAGCAATTCATCAGGGCTGTCAAGCTGGCTGAATACAATGGCCATCTTGCTGCTTCGAAGTGGTTGAAGGAATATGGGCATTGGTCTGAGTCAGATGTGAAGACGTATGAGGAAGAGCTTGATGACGATGGTAAGGTTAAGGAGACGTATGGGGAGGAGGATTGTGCCGATGATTTGATTGATGTGACGTGACGTACTCGGTACGCTTGAGATTGATATTGAGCGGTAGATAGAAGACTTTGTTTTTCCCCTGTCACCCAACTAGTTAGTGAGTTGATCCAGGTATTCCATTTCTTTTTGTCCCTATTCTGTCTGCCTGGCCGGGCCAGTAGTGTGGATATTCTTCCACTCTGGGACCCCGAAGTCCAATTGGGAAAGGACGCCAAACAAAAAATAAATCCAACGCGCCGAAACGGGTCGAGAGGATGTCAGACAGATCGCCAGGTCAGGTTGGATGCACGAGTCTGAGCTGGTGCATGAAACCACAGATCCATTCCAGTGGGATAATGGCTGACGACGCATACTGAGCAGCGGACTCCGTACAACCACCAATGATCACCGTGCCAGGCCGTGGCTAGCTGGGGAGCTGGGAGGTGCCATCGTGCCTTCCCGAAGCAAAGGATCGTCCATGGGATAATCCGTGGCCGTGGACTATTGCCAGACAAGCAACACAACGGCAGGCGCTATCGAATGTTGCCGGCGCACTTATCGGGGCTTGCTTTTGTGGTGCCTTCCCGTTGCGGTGGTGGTGGGTGGTGGGGCCCACCCCCCCCACTTGGGGCCATCAAGGGAGGGGGGGGGGTGGCCGGTGGCCGGTGGCCCTGTACCGTCGCGTCCCGTATTTATAGCCTCGAATTCGCCAGAACCGCCGGGAAGCTACCTATCAGCGGCTGCCAATGCTTGGGCCGATGCACTGATCCTCATGGCTGGTGCAGGCTGCAGGAGGCAGGGCCTATGTACTCCGTACATAGTCACATAGTGGATGGTTAGTGGAAGTACACAGTAGTGGCTGATAGAGCGTCATCCCGAATTCCCCGACTGGCCGTCCGATATGTCCGCGGTGATCCTCACCTTTTCCATCCGCCCCCATGGGACTTGGATCCCCAGGACTAGTGAGCCTGGCAGAGAGATAGTTGTCAGTAGGGGAAATCCCGCATCCTCAACTCCCCAAGACCCCAAGTCTCAATTCCAGTGACGACGCCCCGCCGAGGCTTGAGTGTCGTCATCTGGTCCGCTCGCCCAGACCACCGCCGCCCGCTTGCGTCCCGGCTTCGTTCTTAAGCAGCCAATCTCCCCTCGGCTTCCACTTCTCTCTCGTCCACTTATCTCCGCCGCTCTTTCTTCCTGCTCCGACGGTCATGTCTTATCACCGTTCCAGCCATTGAGAGTCTTACTGCTATCTATAAGAATAAGAATATTCCTCCCGCTGTTCCGACTCTCCTCCGCCATCCTCGTCCTCATGCCGCTCACCATCCTCTCTCAAGCGCAGCTTCGCTCCCTCCTGCTGTCGCTCTCTCGCGACCAGATCCTCAAGCTTCAGCAGAATCTGTCTAACGCTCTTCGCGACTACTCCACCGGCAGCCAGGAAAAGGGTTGTGCTGCTGCCTACCAGCCCACCCGCACCGCCATCACTCGCCAAAATGGCTGCACCACACTGTTCATGCCTGCCAGCACAGGCCAGACCCTGGGGATGAAGATGATCTCGCTGCAAGATAATGGCCAGGCCGGCTGCTCAGTCGATCCCTCCCTGGACCTGCCCACCGTCTCCCAAACCTCCTCCGTCCGAGTCAACCAGAGAAAATCCATGTCGTCAATCTCCTCTGAAGGCAGCGAACAATCCATGTCCTCTCACGAGGACGCTGAGACCGGCTCTTCCTCCCCCTCCTCCAGCAGCAAATCCTTAGCTCCCGGCTGCGTGAACCAGCAACCCATCGACACCGGATTGTCGAATACCATGGGTGCTTGGCCCGCCGCTGGCACCCGTGATACCTCCCCACAGGGCAGCGTGACACTTCTCGATGAGACGAGCATGCCATTCGGTCTGATCAACGCCCACGAACTCACCCCCTTCCGCACCGCCCTGACCGCCACCATGACCCTCAACAAACGCAAGCGAGTCCGCACTGTAGTGGTCTTTGGCGCAGGGAAGCAAGCGTACTGGCACATCCGGCTGGCCCTGATTCTGCGTGGAGAGGGCATCAAGCGGGTCTACATCATCAACCGATCCTTCGACCGCGCGGCCCAGCTGCTGCAGGATATCTACTCCCCCGAGAACGCCAGCTGGCGCGGGGACGTCAAATTCTCCGCCGTCAGCACCGACTTTGTCGAGTACAAGCGCATCCTGCACGACGCGTTGCTCAAAGCTGACGCAATCTTCTGCTGCACGCCCTCGACGGAACCGCTCTTCCCGGCGGAAATCCTCACCTCCCGCGACGGGCGGCGGAAGGGCCGACTGATCAGCGCGATCGGCTCATATAAACCACACATGACGGAGCTGCCACCTGAGTTGCTGCGCGACGAGGTACAGGTGCACAGCTCACACCGGCATTTCCACAAACATGTCAAGCGGAGCGGAGTGGTGGTGGTGGATAGCTTGGATGCGGCGCTAAAGGAGGCGGGAGAGATCGTGCAGGCGGGGATCCGACCGCATCAGGTGGTGGAGCTGGGAGAGCTGCTGATTGTACGGGAGGCGTCGCGGGACGGCGACAGCGAGGACGGGAAGAGCCTCCGGGACTGGGTGGAGCGGGGGAATGTCATCTTCAAGAGCGTCGGCATGGGCCTGATGGATCTGGTCACGGGCGGCGATCTGGTGCGCTTGGCGCGCGAGACGGGCATTGGCACTACGCTGGACGAATTCTAACCTGATACACACTAAACTACACTACGCTTCTTGCTTCTTCTTGTACTTAGTTGCGATCTCGATGGGGGCACGGTTTTGGTAATTGCTGGCCGGTTATTGTGCGTTGTACCATTGATATCCATGACTTTAATTATTCCCGAGCGGAACCTGATTTTATTTTCCTCCATTTCCTCCATTTTCATTGAAGACAACGCATAGTTAGTAGTCCACCAATGAGGAACCTCGGTGCCTTAATGCCTCGTCGCCTGACTCCCGGCGCATGCTACATTTCCCCTCAGAGTGTCAGTTTCATCAATCAATTTAGTACTAGTACCAATTCGCTCAGTAGTAGGGAAAGAGGGGGGTGGGGGTTATTTAACGGGAAGTAAATACAATGATTCATGAAAATTACTTACTACTTTCTAAGATTTATAGAAGAGAAGGAGAGAGGATGTGTGTGTGTGTGTGTGTGTGTGTACAGATGGATAGATGGTTAGTTTGTATGTATGTAGATCTCTTGTTTCTTTTTCTTTTTGTTTTTGTTTTTGCTTTTGTGGATTTAGTTAGTATAGTATAGTAGGTATATTATTTGGGTCTGTATGTATGTATGTCTATGGTAGGTAGATAGGTTCACTCAGAACTTACTCCTTGATTTGATTGCTTCTCTTTCTGGGGTGGGTATGGGTATGGTGGAAAGGGAATGAATGGGATGGGATGTGATGTCATGGTCTTGGTTACTAGTTATGAATGATTAAAGGGAAGGAGAAAGAGGGTTGGTTGAATGATAGATAGATATGAGAATGAGAGAGAGCATAACTAGATAATACTGCATGGTGACATAGCATAACGTAACGTAATCCGGTGGTGAAGCCGGTAACATCTCCGTAAAGCAAGTGGAATCAAACATACTTACATACATACATACGTGATCCTAAATAATCCACATCATCACTTCCTCAGCCCCTACAGAGGCAGTAAGTACTAAGAAGAAAAAAAAAAGAAGAGAAAAGATCAATACCCCCACATATCCCCATCATCTCGCACCAAATCATCCTCATTCAATACCTTCAGGCCGCTCTCTTTCTCTGCTCTGCGTCTCTGACGCTTCGTGATCATCGTGCTTGGCGTTAACGGCGTCACCGGGGTGAATGGCATGTAGGGGCTATATGGCGTGGGTATGCCTGTCCTGGGCCCATTGAGTGACTTTAGGGGCCGTTCGAGCACGGTGAGTTTTGTGGCGGGGGCACTTTGCAGCGGGTAGGCGTCCCGGAAGGGAAGAGAGGAAGAGGGACTGCGGCCGTGTTGTTGGCCGCTGCTTGTTGGGGTGGTTAGGGTTAGGGGTGGAGGGACGGGGCCGCGGGAGGGACCGGGGGACTTTTGGCGGGAGAAGTTGGTGTCGAGGCGCGGGGTGGGGAGGGGGAGAGGGGGTGGGGTTGTGCTTGTGTTTGTGTTTGTGCTTGTGGTGGCTATTGCTGCTGGAAGAGGGGGAACTGGGGGTCGGGGTGGGTTATAATGTCGGGGGGTGAGTGGGGGATGGTCTGCTGGGTAGGAGGGGGAGGCAACGGGGGAAGAGATGGAGAGTTTGCGGAGGGGAAAGGGACGTGGGGAGCGCAGCTTGCTGGTGTTTGGGGTCGATGGTTGGTTTGGATCCTTCTTGTCATGGGACTTGTTGAGGTTGAAGAGCGAGAGGGAGGAGATGCGGGATAGGCGCGAGCTGGCTCGGGGACTCAGTGGGGAGTTGTTGGCGGTTGAGCCAGGGCCCGAGGAGACGTGGGATGAACGGTCTGTGAAAGGGTTCGTCGGGATGCTGTCTGGTGAGGCGATTTCTTTCTCTGCTGCTTCGTCCTCGTCGGAGTCCTTGTTGGCGCCCCGGGCTGTTGCTGCCGCGGCGGCGGCTTCTTTCTGTGCATCGTGCTCCATGACCGCTGCGTACAGCATCTCCAGGTCCTCTTGGGCTCGCTGGCGGTCGGATTGCACCACCGTCTCGTCAATGGTGGCAACGCTGGTGGTCCCTGAGACGTGGGAGCGGGGAGCCCTGCCTAGGCTGCTCCAGGACCGGCTGAAGCTTCTAGGGCCCGGACTGGGCAGGTTGACGGAGATGGGGGTGACAGGACTTGGGTCCATGCTGGGAGGCGGTTTCACGGGTTTCATCATCTCTACCTGGAGAGAGTAGTTGGAGGAGAGGACGGTTCGTCGCAGACGGCGGCCCACGAAGAGGAGTAGGGAGAGAAGGAGGGCAACGAAGATCACGTATGCGCCGACAATGCCTCCGATCTGGATGGCAAGGAGCGACTCATTCAGGTCGGGGGTGATAGGATAACTGTTTCGACGGACAAGAATTGGCTGCTCCTGGAATACTGAGCCAGCAGCAATGAGGCGGGGGAGAAGCGCAAAGACGAGCAGATAGGGCATCATATGAGATCAGTATTCCGATCGGTACTGCAGACGAGGAGATTAAGTAGCACCCGCAGGCATTTCGGGATTGCTCTCGAGACTGCAAATCCTTGCGCGGTGAAAGAGACATGATGAAGGAGGAAAGAGGGGGGCAGCGGTATATTGACAGGCCCGGGGGGATTGTGATGGGGACCGTCCCTCGCCCGTCGTTGGTCAATTTACGCGCCGGGCTGCATGCACGGCTCCCCCCGTCACATCGGGCGGTTGACCACTGGTGCCTGTGTACACTTGACTCGCTGCGAGGATCGGTGCCGTGTATAGAACTGGCTTTGGGAGATGTGATGGGGGTTTCGGAGAGGTGAGGACGGATTCCCCCACACCAATCAAACGATTGAGATCGGCACCATCATCGCATGAATTGGCCCATTTTTGATACAATCCCTGGAGCCCGAGAAAATTGCATGTAAGTGACCATTTCTGCTTATGCAATGAACGAGGATTGGCGAGTGCTAGATGTAATCTTGTCGGATCAAAGGACGGCACCAATGAGTTAACACACCGGATACCAACCCCGGTAATGACCGGGTTACTTTCCTGACAGGAGATCTGGGAAAGATAGCTCATGCCTACGGGAGTATCTTGCTAGAGGTAGAAGGTTGACTAGAATCAAGGATTTCCATTGAAGACATGAGAGAATTTGGAAGCATGCAACCAGTCATCTTCCGGCATCTAGGATGGGATCTTGTCCCCTACATCGAGGAAACACCTCGTCTCCCAATCCACCGGATCAATAGCCTTCTGCCCGTCATGCCTGCCATCACGGGTATTCTTCCCCCAGACATCACCTCCCCAATCCAAACGAGGCAGTCGCGGCTCTCCGACCCATACTATATAACCCCTGGCCAGGCGGGCAGCATCCTCTCTCTCAACCTTCCGCATCATTCACACTCATTTATACCACAGTCGCTCGCTCTTCATACCACCATATTATATCGTTTCATGGGCCAAAAGCTATCCGCAATCCACGGCGTCAAATCAGAGGATTACGACAAACCCGGCAACGCCATCAACGAGATTTGGCTCGGTGACGTCGAAGTCATCTCCCGTCTTCCATTCGCCGATTCCGACATGGCACAAGCCGCTTGGCCCAAGGGACAATTCCCCAAAATCCCCTGGCATAATTTCATCATTCCGTGGAAGAGAGGCGTCTCGACGGTTGAACGGGCTGTCGAGTCGAGTGTAATTGCCGCAAGAGACACGCTCAGTGATTCGGAGAACGAAGACTTACACGGCGCCCTGTATGTGTACCTGCTGATAACCGTCGTCGCCTTCTTCTATTGTTGCGCTTGGGTGGCATTGAAGATGCCTGCGCACCTGGCTCGAGAGGAATCGTCATATAGGCTGAACGAAAGACCACGACCGCGGCCAAGAACTCGGTTCGGAGTAAAATTTGTCGAGTCCCTGATTTCGATCGTCACGGGAATGATTTTTTGGATGCTGGCACAGAGTATTCTGAGCCATTTGATCGATTTTGCGGTGGCTGACCAGTCCCGTTTCCCAAGGAGACTTGTCGACATAATATATAATGTGCCGTCGCTGTATTTCCTTGGCCGTGGATTGCAGGGGTTGTGGTTCTTCTGGCTCAGAATAGACGTCACTGCGACCGCGGGTGATGTTGACGACGTGAGTCAAGATGGATCAATCGAGGCTGGATTGGTGGAGGATCAAGTCTCGGACAATCTCGTTTCCTATACGCAGAGGTCGCGTAGTGTCTGATGCCAGTTGTTGCTCGAGGTTGCTGGGTTAGGATGTGGTAGGGGGGATATGTCGAAAGTAGGCATTGTTAGACGGGCACATTCGAAGGACTTTACATAGATAGTTCAGGTTTTGCACAATGGAGAGACTCCAGATCTATTCATGCAAGGTCGTATCGTACACAGTATATCCTTCTTGTATATACACGGTCCATCTACTCCTTCTTGGAGAAGAGATCTCGCCAGAATTGCTTGAACCCGTAGCCCTTGGAATCGTCCTCCTCATAGACACGAACGTTGCTCGAAGTGCTCAAAGATTCCAGGATGCTGGCTGCTTTGGGACCCGAGTCTGTGGGGCGAGCTCTTTCGGTGGCACGTCGCCGGATCTCTTCGGCCAAGCTGGGGGCCACCTCAGCATAGCAAGCAGTCAGCTCCCGCTCAAGATTGATGTAAGGCTTCTGTGCAACAGGGGGCGCTTGGAGGTTGTAGGTCCGAGTCAGAGCATTGAGGTTCTTGACGGTCAGTTCGAGGAATGAACGCTCCGTGTTCATATACTGCGGGTCACGCAGGGGCGACACGTAGGGCAAAGGCTTTTTCTCCTGCGGCTCAGCAGGTGCACTATCTGAGTCCTTCTGGGGCGCAGATGCTTCTGAAGGGTCCTGCCCTCCGGAGATGTTCGCATCCGAAGACGCCAAACTGTCACCATCGCAAAACGCCTGCTCTATCTTGACCCGTTCCGCCAACCGCGCCTCCGCAACCGCATACGCATCAGCCCGTCTCATCTGCGCATCTAGGGATCCTCCGTCGCTGGCGATCAGTCGAGCAGCATGTCGTCTCCACTCTGCCCTCAGGCGTGAACGGAACCGATCAACTTCCTTGGCCAGCTCCTGTTGCTTTTCGATCCACGGCGGCACAATCTCCTGCTTCTGAATCATCTTGTTCATGAAGTACTCCGTCGTATCGATGAACGGGCTATTGGCCCTGTAATCGGTCTCGGTGTTCACGCCCTTGCCCCTTTTTATTTTGTGGAACTGGCCCCGCGCCATCGCATCTTCGATCCGCTCGTTTGCCAGCGCAGTCAAGCCCTGGAGCGTGGCGGGCATAGGTCGTGCGCCGGGTGAGAAGCGCTCGCGCATCTCTCGACGCATGGCCTCGCGCTCTTCATCCGACACTCCCTGAGTCTGACTTAGTGTGTATGTCGCAGTGCGCTCTTTGGCGTTCGCGAGACGCATTCCGGCGGAATCTTTGGACTTTGGGCTAATCCGCATGTCGACCGGCTGCGGTTGGGGGATCTTGTATGGCGTGCGTATCCGCTTCTTGGAGTCATCCAGCATGCGGAGGGTTATGTCGTGGGTGTTTTCTGTTCCTGTCCATGGCTGAGCTCCGGCGATGTCTCGTGTTCCTTGGCCTGCGCTTGACTAGACTCTGTCAGTTATGGACTATGCTATCCAAGCATCATACAATATGCAACATACCGGCGTATCGAGAATAGAGTGCGCAGCCGCGTACTCATTCTTAAAAGCCGCCGCCGCCACTCTCTCCTCCAGCTGTTGCTTCAATTCATCCGAGAACCCCGCCTGTTGCATGTTTCTGCGCGCGGACCGACCTCCTTCCAACATAGCTTGCTCTGTCATTTCCGACAGCCTCCGCGCCATAGCGCCCTCTTCCTCCGGCTGCTCATTCTGCGTCTTGGAGGCGTCCTCGCTTTCAGCCGTCTTGGAGGTTGCCGCATTTTGCCGCACGCTGACGGTAGAGAAGCATCTCGGGATCCGACGAGGCGCACATACCGGGGCAACAGTATTGGTATAAAGGGCGCTCACATGCCTTCTGCTCATGTCTGTCTCCAATAATCGATCCAACCAACCGAAATCTGAACAAGGTGAAGAAGCACGAATCACTAGTTAGCTTATCGACAGCTCGGAATCGCCGCGGTGATTACATCAGCCACTTCCGCGGGCAAAGCGCCGAAAAGTCTTGGCACCTCCGAAGCCTTCAACTTTTGGTTGTCCCGGACCACCACATCGTCACCTTGGCTGCGTCGTTGCTGTTTCCCCGCCGTCGTCTCCATTGTCCGTTCCTTTCCCTTCATTCTCAATCGCAACCATGCCTCCCAAGGGCGTTTCTACCCGTCTCAACCCCGTCCGGTTGCAGACCATCCCTCACCTGCGAGTCCGTCGTCCGAACACCAACGAGCCGAATACCTGTGTCGCAGTCATGTCGTCCATGCTGAGTGAGTTTCCTCCGCGTCGCGCGATAACCGGACCGACTATCATATATACACATGATATGATCCCCGACTAACACGAATGTCTTGATTCCAGGCTGCTGGGCCTCCCAGGGATACACCGCGGAGGGATGCGTCGTCCTCGAACAACAATTGAGATCGTGCATGGATGCTCCTGTACGTATCCTTCTTCCCCCTCCCTCATTACTGATCATTATGACTATCTACTCTCCCTTTTCATTCCACACACATATCATATCTAACATCCATTCCCCGCTACAGAAACCCAAGTCCCAAAAGAGAAACCCCATCAACTACCACCTGATGAGAATGTTCCCCAAGGTCGTCGGTCCCAAGAAGAAGGACGGCGTTCTGGGTTAATTTCTTTTTTACTCCGCGCGAGGAATCAATCACCTATCTGCGTTTTATTATGCTTTCTAAGCGTTCGCATACGGGCATACGATATACCTACCTACCGACCTTTCTATGTTGAACACCGAACTTTCTTTGGTTGTCTGGTGATGGGGTGGTGAAGGGAGACGAGTCCCTTTTTAAGGGATGGGAGGTGATCGGAGGGAAGGGAAGGGAAGGGGGGGGGGGAGAAAATCTTATTATCTATCTGGAGTTCTGGGCTTGTACGTACCGTACCGATAACGGATTGCGTGTTTTGATTTGTGTTGAGATGGATGGGGGGATGTATATTATTATGGTATGTGGTATGTGTGTGTTATATTTTAAATATGTCTCGTTTCTTGTTTGAGGGTCTTTCATTTTGTAGGCTTGGGAATTGGGATATGTCTGAGATGGTTGGGATTGGTTGGGTTTGGTGGAGCGTTGGTGTAGATTGATGTAGATTGATGTAGATTGATGTAGATTGATGTAGATTTGTATAGATAACGGGGTTCATTGGCTTGACTTGGATTGGACTACGCAACGGGTTCAAATTTCAAGACTAGTTTCTCGCCCCGCGGCTTGACCGTGTATGCATCAATGGCTTCGATATCCTCGTCGTCAATGATGGTGGTCGTATAGTTGGTGTAGATGGCCGCGACGGCTAGTTTCATTTCTGCGGATTTGTTAGATGCTTTCCATGAAAGTACGAATTTGCGGATAAGGATTACTCGGGAGGAGGAGGAGAGGATTACGTACCTTGCAAAGCCAAATTACTTCCAACGCACATTCGTCCACCGCTTCCAAACGCCCAAAACCAGCGTCGTCTCTCCTCCAATTCAGCCGGCGAATTGCTGTCCTTCAGCCACCGCTTCGGTTGCCATGTCTCCGGCTCCGGGAAGACCTCTGCGTTGCGATGAAGCGAGTAAGCCTGTGCACTTACCCGGGTGTTACCGGGGATGTCGGTGTATCCGACTAAATTGCAGCCCGGGGACGGGGTTACTCGGGGCTGGATTCCGGGGATTGGGGCGTGCAGGCGGAGGGTTTCGGTTATGATTGCTTCGAGGAGGGGTAGGGAGTCGATGGACTTGGGTGTGGGTAGTTCTCTTGAGGAGGATGGGCGAGGGTAGAGGATCTTGGGTTCGAGGGTTAGGAGCTCTTCGCGTAGGGATTTCTGGAGGTCTGGGTGTTTGGAAAGCTCCCAGAAGAGGTAGGTCAGGGCGACGGCGCTGGTCTCGTGGCCTGCGGTGAGGTGGTCGTATAGTTCGCAGGCGATGTCGAGTCTTTGCTTCTCGATGAGTTTGGCATATGACGCTGTGTTTTGTTTGGGCGGGAGCTGTTTTGAGATGCTCTGCTTGAGATGCTTGTAGACCATGGGTTCGACGTCGAGCTTGGTGGAGGCGAGACATTGGTCTGCTCTGTCGCAGAAATTGAGTCCCCAGGCGTCGAGGATTTCATTGGCCTCGTCACACCATTTGGGGATTAGTCGAAGGCCTAGTCGTTTTGTCCATGACAGGAGGTCTGGGACCTCTTGGTGATAGAACTCAAATGGCTTCCTGCTCTGGTAGAGACGGAGCATTCTGCGGCGGAAGGCTTCGTCTTGGAGGAAGTTAGACCCGTTGGCCAGCCCGTAAAGATATGCGGAGACAAAATCCATGGTAAGGCCCTGGTTGAGGTCGTGCATGTCAATTGGTGAGCCAGAAGAGGCTGCTTCCTGAATGATGGGTAGGAGACGGTCGAGTATGATTGTCTCGGAGATGAGGTGCATATGGGGCGAGGATTGCAAAAAGGACTTGCTATATATGTTGGACAACATCCTTTTGCGGGCGGAATGGGCTTTGTTGTTTGTCATGGTGAACATGCTAACGGTTCTAGAAGGAGTATTGCTATCAGTATGCGCCCAGCATGCGCTGTATAGGCCATGCTTACCCAAAAGATCCAAAGACGCGGGGGTACCACTCATGTTTCTCATACCCACCAGTATAAATGGATTTGATGCCTCCGTCGACGCAGTTGACGGAGACTTCAGATGGTGCGAGCCGGACAATGGGTCCTAGCTTCTCATGTGCGGCTTGGACGGTCCGGTTGTTCTGGGCCATATACCGCTTCCATATAATCCAGACAGGTGAAATTGGGGCTGACCAATGTGCATTGGGTATCTTTGAGAGTGGTGATATAAACAGTGGGTATATGATGACCTTGTATGCTAGAAGGAGGATGCAGAGGCTGGCCGCCGCCGCAGTAATGGCAGAGATAGCCATGATGCTGCTGGAGAGCTGCAGTCTTAGAAGTGCTTGAGCACTATGAACGAGTCGAAGATAATGTCTTTAGCAGTCCCCAATCCCTAGAGCATGACACGCGAGGTGACATAAACTGCCGGCGAGTTACCTTTCCGTGCCGGTTGGAGATCAATAGAGGGCGGGCAATTAGGCGGAGGATGGATGGGCAAAGATATACTCCACATGGAGGGGACAGACAACGACTCGGATAGGCAGGAAACCAATCAACCAAGCCGGGATAAGCCCATATATATAGCCAGGCTCCAGGTTGAGTCAGTGCATGGGGAACTGCCGAACCCTGGGGCGTATCTCCGTGACTCCAGCAGGACCCGATAAGAAGGACACCCGATGCGGGGCGATAAGATAAGAGCGCCAGCCGAGGATGACATAAGCTCTCTTCACGCTTCACAACTACCATTTGGTGCCATTGCTCACAGGTATCTGTCCATGTTTGCATTGGAGCTGCTTCCCAGCCTGCTTACCTGTTCTTTGGCCGTGCAATCACATTCTCACCCCCAAAGATGCCGACGCACGGGTCGCGTTGATGGCTTCATCCACTTCTAGAGATCACCGCGGCGACTGATGGGACGCACAATGTCCTGAATCGCCATGGGGACTTCCTCCAGTTACCACCCTCACTAAGCCATTCTTAGATTGCTTGATTATAATATAGAGTAGTATATATGTAAACATTCTCTCACCCCGTTGCATCATTTAATCTACCTTGACTGACATTTGTGGCGGCAGAGATTTTTACGTCATTCCTGTGGGTTATCGGCCTGAGCACAGAAAACAGCCCAATCCTGTATCTGTCCATCATGATGCTTACAGACCTACCTCCGGAGATCATCCAGCTCATTGCATGCTATCTCCCATCTGTCAGTGCCCTGGTGAACCTGTCAAGGACCTGCCACCGCCTGCATGGGATTGTTGCTGCGGAGAATTGGCGGATCTTCCGAGCATTTGTCAAGACCAAGTTTCCCGGCGTTGAGACTCCGGAAACCTGGAGAGAAGCTGCTCAGGCACTTACATCCCGCTCTAGAGCACTGGACAAACATGCAGTCATCGGACGGTTTGTCGTTCCGGCCTCCAACGCAGTCAAGGTCGGGTCCCATCAGTCTCAGCGAGGCGACAACCCAACGCATGGATACCGCCCTGCCTTGGATTCGTACGAAGTCTGGAACAGCTCGGCCTGGAACGACCGAAAGGAAGTGCTCGCCTGGGGTGCAGCCGATGAGCTAGTCCTGCGAATCACACAGCCCGGCGCTGGTTCGCAGGGGAAATGTGTGGTTTTCAACGACCTGGACCACATCAGCAGCCACGATGATATCTGCGGTGTCCATCTTCTGCGTCCCGAGCATAGTGCCAAAGAACCCGAGAATGAGCATATTATCTTTGCTCGCGTGCGTGGCGAGCTCTTCCATCTCTCCATCGACCCTGATGCAGCTTCTCATGTGTACAAACAGCAGTTCTTGACTTCCGGGCTAGGCATTGAAAGCACCGATCTGAGTTCTGGAACGGACCCGGTTTTGTCTGCCCACATGAGCAACGGGTCAATTCTCTTCTTCAGCACCACGTCGGAAGAGGAAAAAGTCCAGCCAATCGCGCGTCTCATCACCGACTCAAGCGCTACGGATGGCAACGCCGTTCGCAACAAATACTCCAAGTTCCTCTCACCCAGTCTATTTGCAGTCAGCACTGGTCGGGTCCACGATGCGATTGCCATTTCCACCATTTCCTCGGAACGGCTATCACTGGAGCGCGAGCTCAGCGTCGAGCTAGTAGACTTTGAAAGACTCAACCTCCACACTCCCATCAAATCCAACGTCAACGCCATCGCCCCCCTCGATCCCACCGGGCAGGTGTTCCTCGCAGCATGGGGTGACCGAGCCGTCAGGTATGACTTTCCACCCCATCACCCTCTCCACCACTAACATCACCCAGACTGCACGACCTCCGCTCCGACAAAGAATACGAAAAGGTCTACCGCGACACCACCGACCAGAACCCCATCTACTGCGTCCACCCCTTCGGCCATGACCGCTTCGTCGTCGGCGCCGGTGGCGATGCCCTAGTCAAGATCTTCGACCTCCGCATGCCCAAGCAAGAAACATACAGCTACCGCGACGCACGCCCTCCCCCATCTCCCCATAACGAACCCATCATAAACAGCCTCTCAAACCTCTCCCTCACCACCAACACTTCCAGCATCACCTACCCCCGCAAAGACATCTCCATCTTCCTCTCCGCCCAACCCCCGACCAGCCGCGCCCGAGCCCGCAACCAAAGCACCCGCTCCTACCGCGGCGCAATCTACAGCATGACCTCCCCATCCCCCACCTCACCAACCATCTACACCGGCGTCGCCGACGGCGTCGTAAGACTCGACTTCACCTCCACCGACGACCTCCACGGCCCTTGCAAAACCTGGTACCGGGACCCGCTCTCCATCGACCTAAACACACACAGTCGCACCCGCCGCCCAGACAGAATCCTCGAGTTATCAGGCTACGAACGCCCTGAGAATACAACCGCTTCTATAACCCTGCGCACGCAGCAGAAATTCCACTCTATTGGGGAGGAGGATATCGTTAGTGAAGAGGTCACGGGGTGGGATCGTCGGTGGGGAAGACTTGAGAAGCCGGGTGCTTGGAGACGTGCGGGTTGATCTGTGTTGTTGTTGTGTACTGTTTGTTTGATTGGACGGTTCTGATCTGCGTTGACATGTCATGATTGAATAACAATGACGTTGATTTTAGGTTCTGGGAAGCGCGTCACGTCGAGATAATCGTGATCTACGGCCGTTGGTATGCATATGGATGTACATTACATGAAGATGATACATGGAAAATAGGAAAAAGAAGTTTGAATACACGTTCAACATCTCTCTAAGAATCTAGATGATGTAGGTAGGTAGGTAGTAGATACAGCCGAAAGGAACAAAAAAAAAGAAAGCAGAAGAGGAAACACTCCGACCGGGCTCCATTAGCGCCTTGCTGTTATAGAAAATAATTCAGGGACCCATCTAGGATTTTGCATATAGATCTATGGATGGAATCATAAGTGATGACAACTTTTGTTTACCATGCCTGAGTATATGGTGTCGTGGGTATGCGTGATTTGCCCTTGTCATTGTTTGATATAGGCGGGGTGGAAGAGCTCAGATAGACTTGATCAGGATCTAGTCGTCGAACTTGAAGGACTTGCCGCCGGAGATGTCGATCGGACCGCCGCGGTATGAGCCACGCTTCTTCTTGTTCTTCTCCTTCGTGAAGCCCTTGCCGCGGGTGACCGACAGGTCCTTCCAGGCGTTTTCGGCGTAGGCGTAGGGGATGTAGTCGTTCGAAGGGTGGTCGTGGGGGAGTTCACTCAGCACTGCCAGGGGAGTGGGACGAGCTCCGGTGTGCTTCTTCTTGGGATAATCGTTGCCGGGGGCAGGGCTGGCGCTGCTGGAGTAGCTCTCCTCGACAGCCTTGGTGTCAGACTCGGAGTTGTTGACGGTTCCGCTGCTGTCGGATTTTTGGGGAGAGCTCTCGGAGTCTTCCGAAGAGGAAGAGCTGGAACTGGAAGCCTTCTTGTCGTCTTCGTCGTCAGAGGAGTCGGAGTCAGAGTCAGAGTCGGAGTCGGAGGATTCCGAAGAGGAGCTAGACTCATCACTGGAGGACTCGGATTCGGACTCGGAGGAAGAATCAGAGTCGGAAGAGGAAGACTCTTCCTTCTTGGAAGCGACCTTGGTCTTCTTCGACTTCGGAGCCTCGCCGGACGAGGATTCGGAATCAGATTCGGAGGAGCTGGACTCGGCCTTGCGCTTGGTGCCCTGAGACTTGGCAGCAGGAGCGGGAGTCTCCTTTTCGTCGTCCGAGTCGCTGTCGGAGTCCGACGAGGAAGAGGACGAAGAGCTCTTGGCCTGCTTCTTGGGAGCCTCGTTCATCTCAACATCGGAGTCGCTGGACTCATCGGAGGTGCTGTCACTGCTCTCGCTCTCGCTCTCGCTGCTCGACGAGCCAGAGTCATCCGAGGAGCTAGAGCTGGAGGACTTCTCGGAGGACTGGGACTGGCCCTCCCAGGTCTGGAAAAGTTCGAGCAGAGACGGCACCTTCTTCGCATCCGAGTCGATCGACTTGCTATCCAGCTCTTTGATGAAAGCGTCATTCGTCTTCGACAATCCGGAGTCTTTCAGGAAGGCAGAAATCGCGGCGACGAGTTGAGCGGGAGGAGCGGCCTACATATCCAAGGGCCTTGTTAGTTGCCATTCCGCATAGTAAACAAGTTAGTCGGTTTGTCTTACAGTCTTCTTGCCCTTGGACACCTTAGCAGGCTTCGCCTGCTTTCCTTTTTGACCGGCCATTGTGACTGTCTGCTACACAGAGGCTCTGAACCGTGTGATTGATAGTGCGCACTTGTGCGGAGGTTTTCAAGGTTCCCTTAATCGGCGATGCAGAAAAAAAAAAGAAAAAGAAAAAGGGACAAGAAACAGAGAAGGCGGTCAGCAATTTCGCAATCCGTGATTGCTGGGCTGACTTTTCGTGGTGGGGCTCACGTGAAGTTAATGTCACATGGTAATCTAATCACGTGCCAGGCACTAAGGATTGGTTTGTGTCGTATCATAATACCATTTCGTGGCTGCGGTTTGTGAAACCTTGTGAGTGCTACGGTAATACAAACGACTGGAATGTCAGACCCGGTGGATCTGGCATAGAACACCCCGATAAAACGCCTGCTTGGGAGGATTGAGCGCCTTCAAGCGAGGCCTCCACACCAGCCTCTCCGAGGACTACCTTCAACGGCTCCTGGATGAAGGAGTGCCAGTCAGTACTCAGTTGTTTCTGAATGGCGCGGATTAGCGTAGCCGCGCGTCCGTCAAAGTACCAGTGTTTCTCCATCTGTTTCAGCAAAATGCAATAGTATGCTAGCAGAATCAATGCTCCCGGATATCCTTGATGCAGAAGAGCCATGTATTCGAGCGACACTTCCATGGGCCATATTCGGAGAATATCCCAGGTAGTGAGGAACCCCCGCTGGGCGCGCACGTACGCGAATGACCGGCTGAGCTCAATGGCAGCTTGTCGGTATATGGCTTTTACTTCTTCTGTCCAAATGGTACTGGCTTCACTGGCATTGCTGATGTCACTAGTGGCAGCTGATTCATCTGGAATCACAGACAAGAGATTCTTCAGACATGAGCGGTCTGGATCATCATCGAGATCGATGTCCCAGGCCTCCGAGAGCACTCGGACAGGACCTTCTTGCAGTTGTTCCCAAAAATCGCATAGCATAGAGCAGCCAGCGCGGAGAAAGTATAGCCAGTTGCGAAGAATGCTACCAGCCTCGGCGTCTTCGCCGCTGTGGTTGACTAAGAACAAGGAGTCTGTACTTAACCCTGATTCTGAATACTCGGGTCGATCGGCAGCAAAAGTGTATACCACCAGCAGATATGCATAAGCCAGGATGGCGTTGCAGTTATCGTCCGTAGGATGCTGGACAGCATACCGAAACTGCGGGAGGGCAATGTCCTGGTGGTGGTAAGCTCTTAAAAGAAATTCCTTTTCCAAAGCTGGATGTCCGGAACTCATATACGCCCGGTGCAAGCTTGTGCAGGCCAACAGGCCATGCAGGAGGAAACTATTCTGGTGCGCCAGGCAAGGAACAATCAGGCGCCAGACTTTATCCGTCTCCTCGTTGGTGGTGAAACTCTGGCAGGTGTGTCGGAGATAGTAGTCCAGGAGAGCGGTATACATGGAGTCCAGGCCTGCTCGAAGCTTATTGGCTGAAAAACCATCTATGTATGGCTCTATGAGATCGGACATGATATGACTGGTCTCAAAAGACTCATGGGTGAAATAGCGCAGAAGATTGCCGCGGAAGAAGGTCTGCAGGGGGACTGGGTGCCAGTCTCTGTCATTGTTTCCCCTTCGTCGATGCTCAAATCTCCAGTGGGATTGCATGCGCTTCACTGAAGCACATAGATACAAGCATCCCGGCGACAGGCATTGAAGACCAGGCTCGACCGGTAAATATGGGACGGGGAACTGATCCGCACGTTTAGGGGGAAGAACATCCTTAGGATCTCTAAGGGATAGGCTGGCGACGTAATGAGAATACTTGCGGCGGCGGCCACGGAGGATGTGGTGGATCTCTTTCAGATGACGTAGGATGCCATGAGGCTGGACCGCATACTGGCAGGCGGTGCAAATGACCCCCTGATAATCCGGGAGGTAGCGCAGGAGCTGGGATGGAGCAGGGTCATCCAGCTGGTCGGAAGCTGTCATTTTGGAGGTCGAATCCACCTCGGACATTGTGATCAATGGCGACTAGCGAGAACGACGGCATTCTTTTCTTTGAAGTCTCCCAAGAAAGACGCTGACGGGGGGGGCAGATGCAAGATACCGCCGGTGCCGTTCCCGCTATTCCCGAAGCGGAAACCATGCTCAACCCTACATCAAGTCTTACATCGTAGACTTGATGGCATGAAGAGGTAGGGTGAGGGCTCAAGTTCTGGACGACTGCACATGGCATTCTTCCATCGTATAATGCCCGGGACTGGTCTTGCACGCAAATGGAACCCTGCAAAGTGCTTTCTCTGGTACGTTATCATCCTATCCACCTTATCACCTCCGAAGTTTCAGGGGTGAATGTGCCCCATGTATTGCGTATCTTCCAAGCGGATCCCGATAATATAAGTCATGGGTACCTGGTGAAACAACTGGAAATGGATCGCATTGTATAGACCTGGCTAAATAAGGCAACTGCTAGCTGTGGTGTGACACCGGCATTTTCTGACTGTCACGGGCGACATTAGCCAGGGCAACAATACCACAATGCCGTTAAAACATTGTCATACGTGGGCATTCAAGTTGAGTAGGGACACAGCTCAGCGATCAATCATCGACCTGGCTAAAGTTTTCATAAATTGTATGCATAGGCCAAGTAAGCTGCATGCCTGCCCGTGCAACCCAGGTGTTATTTCTAGCCACGTCAGATTCCCACCGACATCAAGGCCTGGGATAAGTGTTAAGTGTAATCCGAACTCCATGGACAGATCTGCCGAGACGAGTCTGGGAGATCTCAGCTAAACCATCGCTTGTTAATGAAAGTTTTTCGTAGATTCAATCTTCAGTCTGGCAGTTGCATCATTACCACGCATCAGTGCATTATCAGTCTCAAAAGATCCACGGGTCCTATAGCTTATTACTTTGAATTAACCTTAACTTACATGTGTGATTTCGTCATGTGGCATGCCATCACCTATGTCTATATAACTGTAGACAACTTTGAGAGGTCCCTGTCTGTTTCAGGCCCACTATGCAATCCTTACGATGGCCGATATCGAAGGCACCGACGCACCCCGTGCGGAGCTCCCTCGCCAATTCACCTTTTTCTCAACTGCTGCTTTAGGATTTAGCATAACGAACTCATGGCTTGCCTACTCGGGTACCTTATCGACTCCTTTGATGATGGGAGGAAGTCCAACCGCATTCTTCGGTCTCATTGTCGCCTCGATCGCTAGCTTTATCATCAGTGAGCTTCCCCTGTGTTATATAAGTAGAGGGCTGACAGCATGCTCTGGATAGCTGCTGGATTTGCCGAACTGGCATCTGCATTCCCATCCAGCGGGGGCCCATATCATTTTGCCTTCATGGTCTCTTGGCCCAAGCATCGTGCCTTAGTGACCTATGTCGTTGGATGGTTAAGTGTGATTTCCTGGTGCAGTGGAACTGCATCCGGCGCAATCATCTGTGGTAAGTCAGCTTGCCCTCATCGGACCCGTTCGAGGCCGGGCTTGAGATAATGTGTCGAGAAGCACAAATGATCAGCAGCCTGGTGACCATCCACTACCCGGGCTTTACTGAAACCGCCTGGCGCATCTATCTGATCTACCTTTTGCTGGTCCTCGTCTCCACCGCCATTGTGTGTTTTCTACCTCGCGTCATCCCTCAATTAGAAGATTTCCTCTTCATCTGCAGTTTCCTCGCCTTTGTCGCTAGTTTCATAACAGTGCTGGTGATGCGAGACCACAAGCAATCCGCGCACACGGTCTTTCTTGCCTTTGAAAACCATACCGGCTGGAGCGACGGGACAGCTTTCATGATCGGCACCGGAACGTGCATGTATTCATACGTAGCGATCGATAGTGTCACCCATATCGCCGATGTGAGCCCTTTCTTCTGTCATCTGGCTGGATTCCTCCCCTCTGCTAATGGTTGGCCCTTGAAAAGGAAGTCCCGGACCCAGGCCGCAATGTCCCTCGAGCGATGATGACCACTATACTAACTGGCATTGTAACTGCCATTCCATGGGCGACAGTCATTCTGTTCTGTACAACTGACATCAGTGTGGTCGCTTCCTCTCCCATCCCAATCTATACAGCATACCTCCAAGCCACATCCAGTCAGCCCGTGGCCACCTTCTTCACTTCTTGGATCATCTTCCTCTACGGCGCTGCTTTCTTATCCTGCCTGCTTACAACGGGACGACTGACGTACTCATTCGCCCGGGCCGACGGCCTTCCCTTCTCTCCATTCTTGGCCAGGATCACCAACGAAGCGCCGTTGAATGCCACCGTTGGTGCTTCGTTGTTCATCGCCTTGTATGGGCTAATTTACATTGCATCGACGACGGCATTCAACAGTCTCATATCATTGGCCATTATCATCCTCAACGTGTGCTATGTTATTCCGCAAGGAATCGTGTTACTTCGTGGCCGCGACTCGGCTCTTCCGAGAAGGTCCTTCGCGATAGGAAAGCGCTTGGGAGCATTCTGCAACGCGATTTCTGTACTCTGGGTGACAGTGATTCTGGTGTTCTTTTGCTTCCCTCTCCGTATACCGACCACGCTGCGAGATATGAATTATGTTAGTGCGGTGATTTCAGGGTTTGTTGTTTTGATTGCAGTTGGATGGTGGGGAGGGAAGAGGAAGACGTTCTCCGGCCCGGTATGTATCTTGCTCTCTCCTGGTCTCAGTGAGGGGTCTAGGTTCACTGACAGACTTTCACAATGCTGGAGCACAGGACGTTGAGTTCACTCATGACGGGCAACATGGAATGACACAAGTATCCGATGATGAAACTGGTAGCAAGTAAGTGGCATAGGCTGGGCTGCTAGAGGATGTTCGGTTGGAAAATAGGCTGGCCAAACTGCTTCTGTCCAAGCTAACGGGGGGTTCGAGTGAATCAAGCGAATACCAAATAAACAGTCATAGGCACGGAAAGAGGGGCATTCACTCCACCTAGAAGTCCCATGTGAAGAACCCCCCTCGTCCGGAATTTATAGTCCCGGACCATGCTAAATATGCATTTTTTTTTCTGTTACTGGTATCCAAGACAGCAGCATAATAGCTGCGGCCTATATTAATATAGATGATAATCTAGTATTTCTTTTTCCCAACTGGAAAAGGGCCCCCGATGCATGAGTCCTAGAATTTTATCAAGAAACCAAGCCTCGAGCAACCAAACCGGGGCGAGTGTGTTTGACGCCGATGTCGTGGCATCATTCGGAGGATATCCAAAGAGTGACCGGTTTTCTAATAGGTTAGGTTTCAGTGCAGGCAGGATGGGCGTCAGTCCAGTTACACATGAGTTCATCAGAAACTGTTACACAAGGTAAGTGAGTAGTAAGCTCGAGGATACGAATGACCCGGGTTGGACGGTGTGAGAGCACCTCTAGACAAGGGGCGGGCCGTCGACACCAGTAGATAGGTAGAGCTCCTGTCTAGATACCCCCTGATATCCCGAATCTCAAGGTGACAAATAAACCTTGACTCCTGTCATGTTGGCTGAAACCGCATTGGATCCTCCTGCATGGCCGTTATGCACAGTTGACACGAGTGGAGCATGCCAGATTTATGTACAATCTTACGTAATTGTGCTGGTATGGGGCAGATGCCTGAGGACGGGATTGTTGTTATGAATGGGCTTGGGTGAATCTGCTCAGGAGTCTGACACTGCAGGCCATTGAAATTCAAGGGTCGTGTGAATTTTCAGGTCCCCGCCAGCCATTCTCGCCCGGTGCCTGGTGAATTCATGGAGACTGGACCTGGTACTTGCCCACCCAGCTGCCAGTGGTAAGTAACACTTGCTACTCCTCCGAGACTAGCTCCGTATCCGCTGCCGCCCATGCTCTGTAGTGGCTAAAGAATGACCTAATCCAACTCTCTGGCTCCTCCACCACCACCACCTTCCCTTGGTTTTGAAACTCGGTCCTGCGCCAAATCGTTTATGGCGCCGCCGTCTCTCGATTTCCTTAATCTTTAATCCTGATCCTTTCCCTTCGGAGCCTACCGATTGACAGACCGTCCGTTCTCACCCACGGCGCGCGACCCGTGTGATCCCTGCCAGCCTTCTCGACCATGTCCACTGGGTCCCCGACACCTCCTGAGTGATCCAGGCTTCCGGAGACTGATTAGCAACCATGAGTAGTCGTGATCGCATGCGAGGCCCTCCGCCCGGCGAGGTGCCGCCCCAAAGAGATCCCCGTCGAGCTGGTGATGGTCGCAATGGCGGTATTGCCGGACCGGGGGATGGCTCGATGTCGAGGGCCGAGAAATTCGAGGACGAGAAGAGACGGATCATGCATAGCTGCTTCGACAAGAAAGACAGCGATGGCTCTCGTACGTGCATTGCCCCTCTGGCGCCCTCTGGCGAGTGTTCTGCTAACCGTTCCCCTCCCGGTTCTAGTGGTCGAGTCCTACATAACACATGTCCGCATTATGGAAGATGCGGCCTATCCGTCCACCCCCGCTCCACCCAATTCGCCGCCTGATAACAAGAAACCCCGAGTCATCATTGTTGCGGTCAGACGTTCCGGCAGAGTGCGCATGCACAAGGCGCGGGAAAACAACGATGGCTCGTTCTCCATTGGCAAGACCTGGATGTTGGATGACCTCTCCTCGATCCAGTCGTACAACGCCTTGGTACCATCCTCGCCGTTGGAACAACAATACAAGCAGTGGGCCGGCCATGTTGGATTCGTGGTCAACGTGGGAAAGCCTTACTACTGGCATGCACGGTCCTCCAAAGAGAAAGAGTTTTTCATAGGCAGCCTGGTGAAGATTTACAGAAAATACACTGGCGGCAAGGTACCGACCCTGATCGGCTTCGACGACCGTGAGCGTCAGCTGCTTGCTGGTGTAGCAGGCACAGGACCACCAGCTCCGAAAGCGCCTCCTCCAGGACCCCCGCGCCCCGAAGTGACTCTCCCTCCCCCGCGGCCCCCCTCTTCTCAAGGCAGCCGGCCTCAGTCGCCGTATTCTAGCCGTGCGCCCAGCCGCGATGGACCCAGGCGACTACCTCCCGAGGAGCATGTCCTGCGAGCTCAAAGAAGTCGCGATCAAATGGGAAGACCGTCGACTGGCCAGTCTGGTAAAAGTGGTACTCCACCGTTCAGCCCACCTCAACACCCGCCACCATTCCCTCCCGACCAGCGTGAGCAACCGCCTCCTCGCGCAGCCGAACGTCTTGCCACGGAAAACAGAGTGCCCAAGGTGCCCATCATCTCTCAACCGGAACCGAGGAATAGGGAGTTTCCCTCCAGCCTGCAGACCGCCTCTGTTGCCGGACAGCGGGAGAGGCCGAATGGCAGTTTTGAAGAGGTCAACTCAGGGAGTAACCTCCCCGACTCCCGACCGTCGTCCTCGCGCGACGCACGGTCAGGCAACGAGCCCAGGCCCACGCTTCGTACCCATGATCTCCATACGAGCCGCAGTAAGGATGGTCTTCGGCCTACGACACCTGGGTCGGTTTCTGGAGAAAATCTCACCTTCATGCATAGCCCAGCAAGCAGCGTGGGTCCGAGATCGCCTCTGAGAGAAACAGTCGAAAAGCCAATGGCTACGCCGACACGGGTAGAGCCACAGGAGCTTGAAGTCCCGGGCAGCTCCATTAGTACCCCCGCCGTTGAGGTACCAGCAGCACTCACCCCAGGCTCCTCAGGAAATAACAAGGCACCTCCACCTCCGATCGTCAAGCCTGTTGAGACAGCAGCGGCTACAGCTCCAACATTACCAGCGTCGACAAAGATCCCAGAGCCTGCTGAAGCAGTCGCAGAAACGGCAGCACCATCACCACCCCCTAGCGCTCCGGATACCGCCGAGCCTGGAGAAGAGGAACCTGATGCACATCGTCCTGGTCTCGGGCCCATGATTAAGAAGAAGCAGAGTAAGGATGTTGTAGGCGCATTCCGCAAAGCTGCCACTGCCTATGGGGCCTTCAAGCCGAGGCCGGGAGGAGCTGGTGAGAGACTTCTGGCAGCTGCTAAAAAACAGAAGGCTACCGGAGATGAACCGGACGGAATTACCAGCGTGGTTCCCGCTCCATCCCTGCTTCGGACGAACAGTGACAATACAGTGACCTCCCCTGAAACGCCGGATACAGAGACGCCTCCAATCCTACCATCATCCCCTGTGAAGGAGGTACAGCCATCAACACAACCACCAGTGCCTCCACCTTCTGTTCCTCCAACAATCGAACCGCCCACAGTTCAAGTAACCCAAGCTGCTCCTGTTGAACCTGTTGTCAGCTTAACCGAGACGTCCGCAGAGCCAAGGGATACGTCGAGGGCTTCTGTGAAGGTCGATGCAGAGAGGTCAAGATCTGTGTCGCCTTCACCTCATGACCGTCGCCGCAGGCGTCATGAAGACAACACGATCAAGTACTGCCAAACGCTTGGAATCAATCCCACCATTCTCGAAGGGCGTGGCATAGACTTTGATGATATACTGACCGACCTTGGCTGGAACGGGCGGCTCGGTGATGAAAAGAAGATTGAAGACCTGGAGGCAGATATTCGTCGAGAGATCGGGCGCGTGGAGGCTACCAGCTGGCTTGGTAACCTTGAAGAACAACAGGAGGGCAAGATTGACCAACTTGCGAAACTCATCGACAGGACGGTCGAAGAGTGTGAAGAGCTGGATAATCTTCTCACTCTGTACTCTCACGAGCTCAACGTAAGCTGCCAATCCTTTTCTGGGCTCCCCCCCCCCCACATCTCCATAATATGCTAACTGCGGTGTAGACCCTCCACGATGACGTTGCATACATAGAAACACAGTCCCAGGGTCTCCAGGTGCAAACAGCCAACCAGAAGTTGCTTCAGAATGAGCTTCAAAACCTACTCAAGACTCTTTCGATCTCTTTGAACGATCTACGGGCATTGAAGGAATCGTCACTGAGCAACCCCGATGGTTTGCGAGATACCGAGGTCGCTTTGTCAACATTATACAAGGCAATGTTGATGATCGATTCTGACATATGGCACAACAAGAGGCGCCTCGCTGACGCGGCCGGAGACCACGGTAGCCTGGGCGTGTATGCCGATACGGAAATTGGACAAATGCGTGCAATCAAGGAGAAGAAAGAGGAGTATCGCACACACGGTCGTGTATTCTTACAACGGCTCAAACAATTCATGGCGATTGCCTACAAGGTGGCGGAACAGAAGAGGATCGATGCGGCAGCCAGTGGCCAGAAGGATCCTTTGAAGCTCGACAGCGAAGCCCGAGGCTACTGCCGCCGCGAACTGTGGCAGTATCATGCAGTGATACTCTTCGCCCGGGAAGTCAGCTCCGGGGAGTGGCACGCGCTCATCAACCTGTACGAGCAGCAGGCTAAACACCCCTACCAAAATGATTTCCGGGACAATAACCTGGCGTGGAGGAAGGCAGCAAGAAAGCCCAGTGGAGAGGAGCAGGAACTTCTCTTTACTCATCAGGAGAAGGAGAAGGAATCCGAAGGCATTACCATGGCAGCGCGCAAGCTCACCGTGAGAAGAGGCAAGACCATTCGAGCAGCGGCAGGTCTTAAGCTTCCCTCTGGAGACAAGCAGCATGGCAAACTTGAGCCGTGTGAAGCATTTGCAGGCACGCTTCATGAGACTCTAAACATGATCTCCGAGGAGCAAAATTTCATCGTCCATTTCTTCCACCTCAACTCGCTTTCTACTCTCGACTTCCCCGATCTTGTTATGTCAGGCGCTCCCGACGAGCGCAGGATCCCCAATTTCGGGTCCAAGCAGCTGCATGATCCCGACCGAGCTATGGCAAAGAAGGTTGAACAGATTCTGGACGAACTCTTCGCGTTCTGGCCGACGGATATGCAAAACCTTGTGGACTGGGCCATCAGAGCCGACCCACTGTAAGTTGGGAACTATATGTTACTCGTTTTGGGATTGTAGGCTGACCTCAATACAGACAAGGAATTGGAATCTTGCTGGCCATCGAGAAGGCGATTTCCGAGTTCGACGATACGAACCAGGAGTTCATCATCCACTCACTTCAAAAGCTCCACTCCCGGTTGCTTGGCCTCTTTAACCGATTTGTAGATGAACAGATCCGCGGCATCGAGGAGACCAAGGTCAAGGTGAACAAGCGAAAGGGAGTGATCTCATTCATCCGCGTCTTCCCGCACTTCTCTACGGCCGTGGAAAACATGCTGTCACAAGAGTTCTACGACATCCGAGTCAATGTCAACGATGCCTACGATCGCATCAACCGCGCCATGTGGGAGTCGCTCAAATTCATCGCCAAGGAGGCACCGGGCCAACCCACGGGCGCCGCCGCTACTTCGGGCGATCCGGAAGACAAGGAAGTCCTAAACTACCACATCCTCCTAATTGAGAACATGAACCACTACATCGAGGAGGTCGATGTTCGGGGTCTTCCCGTCTTGGAACGGTGGCGCGATCGGGCGCACCAAGACATGCAGGAACATATGACGCTATACCTTGACTCCGTCATCCACCGACCGCTAGGCAAGTTGCTCGATTTTATCGAGTCGGTGGAGAATGCGATGAAGACGAGCATCAACCCCGCAGAGATTGCCATCCGACCTAGCCACTCACGGTCGGTTGCGAAGAAGGTGCTGGCTACGTATGACGCCAAAGAAATCCGGCGAGGGATCGAAATGCTGAAAAAGCGGGTCGAGAAGCACTTTGGTGACGCGGATGATCCCGGCCTCAGTCGAAGCTTGGTGCTGAAGGTGCTCCGGGAGTGCGAGGGCCGGTATGGGGAAGCATACGATCGGACCCGGCGCGTTGTTGATGCGGTGTATGAAGGACAGCTGGAGCTTGAGTGGCGCAAGGAGGACGCCATGGCCATGTTCCAGAGGTGAAGGGCGGTGTC
Source organism: Aspergillus sclerotiicarbonarius CBS 121057 (assembly GCA_003184635.1). NCBI lineage: Eukaryota > Fungi > Ascomycota > Eurotiomycetes > Eurotiales > Aspergillaceae > Aspergillus > Aspergillus sclerotiicarbonarius. The sequence goes on along the minus strand of KZ826362.1, from coordinate 96,261 downwards.
TCTTTCAGTTTCAACTTGTGGCTGGGGTCTCTCGAAGGGGTTGCCCATGCATAAATACCTGTCAATTGCACCTTGCTGGATGGTGAGGATGGGACATGTGTTCGTTTTGCGCATCATAGAACCGGCGCATGGGTTGGATATTCGCATTTCCCTGTGTTCCTTTCTCTTCTTGTTTTCTGTTTAAGTACCTATACCTGTTGATGTATCTGTAGCTTGTGGTTGATGGGGGAAGGGGGGGGCGGATGGTAATGGCAACATGATTGCTGAGGTAGCACTACATTTTCCCGGTGGGACGGAGTAACGATGTTGAAACGGAAGACGCATAGGAGATTGGCCCCGTGCGGGCGCAGTTGGGGACGTGGATGGGGATGGAATCCATTCAGCTCGCAGTTCGCAGTTCCCAGTTCCCAGTTCCCATCCGTTGGAGTTGGGGGTAAGTAAACCCGAGGCCAGCAGCGACGAACGATGAAGGAAGGATGCTGGGAGGGCGATCTTGACCCGAGGCGGGCAGCGAGCCCCCCAAAAAAAGAAAAGTGAGGGCCAGCGCTGGGAGGCCAATTTAGCGGCCCAGGCGGGCGGACCAGTCAGCATCTCCAACCTTTTTAGTTTTGGCCCTGGATTCAGGGGCCACGCCGGGTCTGTGCTGGCCAATTTTAACATGTCAGCCTGCCTCGCAGCCTAAGAGCCTAGTATGCACCTAGTCAGGAAATAATGGCGGAGCATTATAGTCATTGGTGAAGAACCTCGGGCGGTCCGCTTCCTGTCTGGACAAGACTGTGTACAATCCCCTCGATACGGTGTCGATGGAGATGAGATGCATTGCTTTGTCTCGGCGGATGAAGAGGGTGGGTTTTCCCCTGCTTTTTTTCGCCAGCCGGCCGTTTGTTGGGCGCGGTCCCTGGGGGAAAAAAAAAGAAAACAAACCGAGTAAACGTGCTGGTGAAACCTGGATACACACTGCATCCTCCCCACCGAGGGTATCGATCGGTCCAGCTGGACCCATGGATGGGGTGGGATAGTGTGCCAGATTGGAGACCACCACCATGGAAAGCAAAAGGAGGTACTGCTAAGTATGTAGATACTTGAGTCGGGACCTGGATATCTAGCAAGCTCAAATCCATGACCCCAAATAAGTCGACAGGCATTACGAGGCCAATATAGCGATCAATTAAAGTAAATCAACCAGGTCCGGTCGCTAGTCGAGTCCCGAGAGTCTAGCCTCAGGCTGCGTACGCCCTTGGGCCTCAGGCTCCTCTCCGCCTCCCGCCGGGATTCCTCCTCCCTCCCATTCATTCCCATCCCAGCCCAGCCAGCATCATCGGCCCTGCGATCATCATTCCTTCTCCTTCTCTCTCTCCCTCTTTCTGCGGGACTTGTCCTCCTCCACCTGTTCAATTCTATCAACCCCCCTCCCCCTCCTTCTCCCTCCTCATCGTCCATCCTCTCTCCCCCCCCATCTATCTATCCATCTACTCCGTATCCATACTTCCTTTAGCTCTTGGTAAGCTCCTCCCCTCCCCCCCCCCTTCGTTTCATCTGTGTGCCTTCTCCACAGTTCCTGCCAAGTGAACAACTCCCTCGGCTCCACTCCCATTCCACTGCTAGGGGGCACCGACGAAATTGTCGAAGGAAGACAAAAGCTTGGAGAATCAATTAGTGGTGCTTTTCGCGTCACGGCTATTATGGTCACGATTACTAGCACCATCATTAAACATTGTCCTCACCAATTGCGGCGATTTCCGGCCACTGAGACCCTTTGCGACACCCGCTCCTGAATGGATTTCGTCCGCCGCTTATCATGACCTTCTGGCCGTGACACGCAGCCCAAGCACGCCTACGTTTCGCTTATTAGAATACCTCTCACTAACCGCACATTTCGTGATGGCCATATAGTGAACCCGCCGTACCCCTTACCCCGACCTAAACGCAAGACACCAATTCCGCAAGGCATCGCCGTTTCGCGCTCCGCATCTCGGAACCCGCCTACATTTCTCTCTTTCCTCTCTTAGGACACCTGCATGTAGCGCCCCGGCCGATCGATCAGCAGAGAATTCCCTGACCCCTCCCTTCTTCAACCCCGCTTCGCCGGTTCTCCTTCATTCCGAACACGCCCATTGTGACGAACACCGCGGCGGGGTGTGCTCTCGAGTGCCGCCTCGATCGCAGATATGCCCTGGCGGCCTCTGCCTCGAATCGCTTTCGCTGTCGCCATCTATCCTTTCCAGCCGACGACCCCGGCCGATCTGCCTCTGGAGCTTGGCGATGAGCTGTATATAATTGAGCAAGGTGGTGCCAATGGAGAGTGGTACCGCGGCTACCTCGTCGCTCCGCCGTCCTTGCTGGCGGGCTTGACGAGCACCAAGGGCCAAACCCTTGAAGCAAGAGTCTTTTCGGGTATCTTTCCCCGGAATTGCGTCGAGATCCGTGAAGTGCTGGGCGACGGCGAAAAGACAATTACAAATGGCGACCGATCGAGTATGATCCTGACGGCCGGCGCAGAGGGCGAGATGCGCAACAGCGTGGCCTCCTTTCAAGATGATGAAAACACATTTGGGGAAGTATCTAACGTCGTCATCGCGAAGAAAGGGAAGCCGTCTCAGATCTTCATCCAGAAGCTGGATGAGGACGGTCGTGGAAGCCCAGCCAGCCCACGCACTCCTCAGAGGGATCATCTCAGGACAAATTCTATGGCGCTGTCCCCCATCAATGTGGCACCTCGAGACCCCGATGCGCCCAAACCAGCCGCCCCTGTGCCAATGCTCAAGATTGGCGACGAAACACCCACCTCGCTCTCAGAACCACTTGTCGACGAAATCGCATCATGTCTCCGCGAGTGGCATTCTACCAACCTACACCAGCTGTTGCTCTCCCGCCAGTACGTCACGGTGGAAGAGATGTCGAAGATCGTCCAGGAACTCGACTTTGCAAGGCGACAACTTTTATACAATGTCCTAACCGCACAGGAGAAGGAGTCGCTACGGCAAGAAGCGGTCTGGAAACTCGTTCGCGGGAATAAAGCGCTGGGTGGGGAGATTATCGTGAGAGATCCTCAGCAACGAGGTCGTCTGCTCACCGGGGAGGATTCAGCCATAGAGTTGACAAGGCTACAGTCCGAGATGGGCATGCTTGACAGCAGCCCCACGCAGCAGTCAGACGTGGCTGCACTCCATCATCTGCTGCTCGAAGTCAATGCCGTCTCTGGACATGCGCCCGGGCCGGTCACATTGGCTGTTTACCTGTGCTCTCAGTCGGAAACAGGGGCTCTCGTACCCCTGTCGGAGACGTACGTCTTGGACATTCCTTCACCAGAAAAGTTTGCGAGTATGGGGCAGAGCGCCAAATTAAAAACGCTGTTCACCGACCTGAGCAGCACGGATATTGGCGACAGCTCTACAAACGGCCCAAAGCTATATTTGATCGTTACGGTTCGTGCACCAGAAACTGCGTCAGTAACCAGCGTCGCAGCCCAGCCCAGGTCGTCCATCTCGCGAGACAGTTCTTCCGCTAGCAAGCAGGCAACTGGGGTCAATCAGTCAGTCAAAGGAAGCCTCAGGACTCGCCGAAGCATGATGTGGACGTCGAAGCCGCGCGGGATCCAAAGTCCCGAGCAGACCAAGGAGACGAGTAAAAACCCGCCTCAGTCTTCCGGAAGTAGTGCAAGCACCATCACCAAAGAACGGTCTGGCAGTCAATCAACCAAAGAGGCCACTCAGGTCCGGACAGTGGGAGTCGGCTTCCTCGAAGTCTCCCAGATCCTACGTCAGGAGAAAGACGCGGAGCAAGTGATCAATATCTGGTCGCCGTCCGAGGAAAGCGAGGATAAAGAGGGGCGTGATGAAGGGTTTGATGGAGTGGTTCGCACTTTGCTCCCGAGCCCGAGTGGGAAGTATGTGCGGTCTCAACGGGCTGCCCGACTTCATTTTCACCTCTACCCACATGTGGACCCCGACGCAGATTCTCTGGTCCGGAGAAACCCCACGACCCTGCACAATGTCATTCAGACCAGGAGGATCGGCTTCTCCCAGGCCCCGACCAAACCCAGATCTGACATCTACGTGACCATTTCCCACGCTACCTTCCCTCCTGAAGCGCTTCTTTCGCATCCTCACTCTGGTCAAGTTCCGGTCCCCGCGCACACCGGCCTTCGCAATCTGCAGTTGACTCTTGAAGTTCGCACATCGTCCGGAGTACGCGTAGATCGGTGTGTTTTCCCCTCATCCAATCACACGGCACAGACAGCATGGCGAACCACAATCGCCGACAGAGGTGCCCCTTGGAACCAAACTATCCGCCTTAACGTCCCCACGGACCAAATCCCGACGTCGCATCTGATCATGAGTATTGCGGATGCTCCCGAGTTCCCCTTTGCGCTCGCCTGGATGCCACTCTGGGACAACCAGGCCTTCATGCGAGACGGCCCCCATTCCCTCCTGTTGCACGCCTACGACAAATGTACGTCGAACATTGAGAATGGCAAAGGGGCCTATCTGTCCCTGCCATGGAGCTCGCTGGGCAAGAATGAGTCGGCGAAAGACGAGGCAATCACCGGTCCCTTGGCGACTCTACGGCTGGACACACATCTGTGTAGCACGGAGTATTCCCAGGACCAAGTTATACTCAGTCTGTTGAACTGGAGGGATAGACCTGTGAATGAAGTGCTAGATACCCTCAAGCGGGTTCTCTTTGTGCCGGAAATCGAAATTGTCAAGCAGCTCAGCAGCGTCTTGGACTCGTTGTTTGGAATCCTGGTGGAGAATGCAGGCAATGAGGAGTACGAGGACCTGATCTTCAACAATCTGGTGACGGTTCTTGGTATTGTTCACGACCGGCGGTTCAACCTGGGTCCACTGGTTGATCACTATGCCGACAATCAGTTCAACTTTCCCTTTGCTACCCCATGTCTCGTCAGGAGCTATCTACGTCTTCTCCCGTCTAGCTCCGATGCTCAGCAGTCCCGTAATCTCCGTGCGACGTTCAAGGTAGGACGCCATGTCCTCAAGTTCATCATCAACGCCCGGCAGCAGCAGAAGGCGAAAGAGGAGGGCATCGGCATTACCAGGGTCCAATCAACGTTCAACCGGGATCTGCACACGATCTTCAAGTCGCTTGAGGCTCTGATGAAGAACCCCTCCCCTACGATGGTGGGAAGCAAGACGCTTGTTGTCCAGCATTTCCACACCTGGCTGCCCGAGCTCTCCAAAGTACTCAGTCGCGATGAGGTGATCATGATCGCTCTTAGCTTTATAGACTCGTGCAAGGACGTCACGGGCATGCTGATTCTCTATAAACTGGTCCTCGTCCAGCATTACACTCGCCTGGAGATATTCAGCTCCGGCTCGGAGCGAAAGAGTCTAATATCCAGCTGTATCAGCTGGCTGGCACCCTACTGGGGTGCAACAGGCGCCGTGTCCGATCTCTATCGTGACCAAGTCCGGCTGTGCTGTGCGATCGTGGCGGAGCTGTTGAAGCAGCCAGACCCTTATTTGTATGAGTTTGTGCCGAGAATCGTGTCGTCCTACTACTCTATCATCCCCGACGGTGTTGAAGAGACGAGCTACCTCTCTCTGCTATTCAGCAAATCATTCCCATTTCAGGTGAAGACTTCCAAGTACTCCCAACGGTTCGACGAAGCGCTCGTGGAGCTGTCCGCAATCCTGGCTGGAGCGGCGACGATACCCAATCCCAAGCGCCCCCGGCTGAAGGGCTTGGAGCTCTCCAGTTTCCTGTCGCAGGCGTTTGAAGTGCATACTTCGATTCTCAACTGCGAAGCATATCCGGAAAGCTGGCTCAGTGTCCATGTCTACAACCACCGGGCGACCGTCAAGAGTCTGGAGTACCTGGCTTCCATCTTGACCAACAAATTCCTTCCGTCCCCGGAGGAGGCGGAATCGTTCGACACGAGACTCTGGGAGACTTTCTTCATGACGTTGCTCAAGGTTGTCTCGAGTGACGCTCTCGCTCTGGAGACCTACCCGGAGCAGAAGCGCCGCGCCATCTGGAAGATCGCGGGCGATGTTCGGGAACAGGGCGCGGACCTACTACACTCCAGCTGGGAATCCATCGGCTGGGAGACCACTGACGAGGAGAGGGAACGCTACGGGCTCAGCAAGCTGGGCGGCTACCAGGTGCAGTATGTTCCTGGCTTGGTGGCACCCATCATCGAGCTTTGCCTCAGTGTCCATGAAGGACTACGGCACGTGGCCGTCGACATCTTACGGACGATGATTTTAAGTGAATGGGGGCTGAATCAGGATCTGTCCATCATCGAGACGGAGGTTATTTCCAGTTTGGATAACCTCTTCAAGAGGAAGAACATGAGCGAGAGTGTCGTCCAGAAACTCTTCATTGGGGAGTTGTCGGACCACTTTGAAGGCTACGCGGAGTTTGATGAAGACCTATCGAATGCGGTGAAGGCCTTGATCGCGACCGTGGATGAACTGCTCGACCTCTTTGTGGCCTCTCAGGGCGGCTCCATGGCCGAAAGCCTGCATACCCTTCGACTGATGAAGTACATGAAAGACATGGGTCGCGAGGACATCTTCATCCGCTATGTCCACGAGCTTGCCCAGGTGCAAGCCGCAGCAGGTAATTTCACCGAAGCCGGAATGGCTCTCCAGTTCCATGCCGATCTCTACGATTGGGATGCGAAGCGGACATTGCCTGAGCTACTCAACCCTGCTTTCCCGGAGCAGACGTCTTTCGAGAGGAAGGAGTCCTTATACTTTGCGGTCATTCAGTATTTCGAAGATGCCAAAGCCTGGGCGCACGCGCTGTTGTGCTACAAGGAACTCGCGCAGCAGTATGAGGACACCGTGGTTGATTTCGCCAAGCTCTCGAGAGCGCACGGCTCCATGGCCAAGATCTACGATGTTATTGCAAAGGAAGATAAGCAGTTCCCGCGATATTTCCGCGTGCTGTACAAAGGACTCGGCTTTCCCACCACTCTCCGTGACAAGGAATTCATCATTGAATGTGCGCCCACCGAACGGATGGCCTCTTTCATTGATCGCATGCAGAGAGAGCACCCAGCTGCGCAGGTCGTGTCTTCCGGCGAAACACAAGATTATGAGGGACAATACCTGCACATCAACCCGGTCAGCGTCCATCGAGACGTGGATCATCCGGTTTATCAACGGTCCAAGATCCCGCAGTCCGTCCGAGACCATCTCTTGGTCTCGGAGCCCTGCCACTTCAGCTCGACGTTGCGAAGACACGTTCGCGACCCTGATGTGAGGGAGCAATGGGTGGAGAAGACGGTCTACACCACTGCGGAGCCTTTCCCGAACATCCTCCGCCGAAGTGAGGTGATTGAGGTCAAGGAAGTCGCACTGTCGCCTTTGCAAACTGCGCTCGAACGGACGTGGCGCAAGACGCAGGAATTATCGATGTTGCAGCGTCGGGCTGCCTCTGGGGAGGACATGAGCTTGAACAACCTTACCGAAGCCTTGGAGCAGTTGCTCGAGCTTAACGCCGCGACCCCCAACTGCGTCGCAGCCTACCGTCAGTTCCTGTCAGATGGGCATGACGAGGACGAGGGTGGCTTGGTGACCCCGAAGCCGGCCGATCCGTTGAAGAATGCGCTGGCGGTGGCTCTCATCGACCATGCCTTGGCCATCAAGCAGGCCCTGGCCATGTACCACCGGCCGGCCCATCAAGCTACGCAAGCTGAGCTGATGCGCCGTTTCGAAGAGGCCTTCGGGCCGGAAATCTCTTCCCTCCGTCCGGCCGAACAAGAGACGGCCCAATGGCCTCGGCGTAGCACCCCCAAGTCGCTGGAAGAGCGCCAGAAGCAGCCGGCTTCGCGGGCGCTCAGTCCCGAGCAGGAACTGATTCGCTCGTCGCGAAAGAACCATACCCGCAAGCACTCGGCCAAGCAGTCTGTCAGCCACCGCATCAGCGTCATGAACCCTTTCAAGCGCACCAACCACGTGGCGAGCAATTCGGTAGCTACGGTACAAGAGGACCCGAAGGGGGTGGCCGATAGCAAGGTCAATGGCACCACCACTGAGGAGCATGTCAACGGGGAGGCGGCAGACCAGGATGACGCAGCCACCATTCACAGTCGGACGACCACTCAGTCGCGTGATACGCTCCACCACCGGCGTCGGAGTCGACTCGGGGATGTGCTGCACAAGCACGCATCGTCGTTGTCGATAAGCCCCAGCGCGACCGAGGAAAGCCACAGCCAGAAGAAGCAACGGACCAGAAGCGCATCTCGCGACACAGCAGCCAAATCCCACGAGAGCATGAGTCGCACGACGTCCCATACCAATGGGACGTCTACGGACGACCGGCCGTCGGTGACGAGTCCGAAGGGGGGCTGGTCGACGATCCCTTCGATCAGCGACTACCCACGGCCGGTGACGCGGAGCAGCGTGACGTCGATCCGCAGCCCTGAAATCACGAGCCCGATCAGCCAAACCAGTGGGCGGCGGGACTCGGTATTGAAGCGGTTCAGTCTGCTCAAGGGCGTCAGTCGGAAGGGCAGCCGTCTGGATTTCCGGACGGAGACGCCCGTGCACGAGGAGTGATACCTCGACCTTCTTTTCTCTTCTTGAAATGTCTGGACATTCATCTTTTATTTTTTGCATTATATTTCATCAGCGTCGACATCGGCATGTCTTGCATTGCAGCGTTGCTTTCCGGCCGGTTGCACAGTCCTTGAATTCTCTTCTCTGGTTGATACACTACATTTTTTTAAACTTCTTTCTTTCGACATATCCAGGCATGATATACCTTTTAGTGAGATACCTCTTACCTTCTCTCCTTTTTGGACTTTCGTTTGTTGGCCTGTCTGTACACTACGGTTCTTGTGGGGGTAGGTGGCTGGATGCATGGTGCCATGAAGCGGACTCATGAAGCGGACTGTACAGGTAGCATTGAGCAATCAAAGGATATTGAGACCACTTGTGTTTGCAATTTGGTGAATAATCGACTGTAGAAGTAATATGTACTAGAATTGAACGGCCATCAAGGCTCAATCTCCCTCTCTCTCTCTCTCCCCCTCTCTCCCACATACACACAATCATTCTTCCTGCTCAACAACCGGCAAATCCAACTCGACCAACCACGGCGCATTAATGGCATGATACTGCACCGTAACCACACTGGCATTCACAAACAACGTCTCCGCCCCCGGCCGCAACGGATTGGGCCCGTCCTCACTCACATCGACCCTGGCACACCTCTCCTCCAACATCTCCTCCTTATCACACTGAATCATCGACTCATTCCCCGAACTCCACTCCTTCCGCACCGCCCCATACCCCTCATGAATATGTCCAAACACATGCACCCGCGGCCGGGCCCTCTTGACCGCCCGAAACAAATGCTCACATCCCACACTCATATGTCCCGGTACCACCTGGTCCAGGATGCCGTATGGTGGTCCATGCGTAATCATAATATCAACCCCCGGGTAATCGGGTACTGGGTTCAATTGCCCTTTCCTTTCTTTCCCTTCTTTCCCTTCTTTCCCTTCCTGAGAATCTGGGATTATTGACCCCCCCACCGAAGACGAAGATACTTGCTGAAGAGGGGGATTAAACCGATCCACCCCCCTCTGATACGCAAACGCCCACTGACAAAACTCCGGCGTATACGGACTCGCATAAACCGTAAACACTCTCCCCCCCGGTAACCGAAACCGATGCATCCCTTCCTCCAAATACCTAACCCCCGCTTCCCTGGCCTGTTGCCCCGTATACAACTCCTTAATCTCAGCAGGCGATTCGAGTCTCCCCGGCTGGGATTTCCCCGCAGATACGTTCTCGGAGCCCGAGGTGGCGGACGGGGCCGTGTGGTCGGTGCGGTATTTGTGGCGGTTGTGGCCGATGGATGTGTAGTAGGCTTCGTCGAGCGTGATGTCGTGGTTTCCCGGGATGATGAGTTTGAGGGGTGCGGGGTGGGAGAGGAGGGTTTGGAGGATCGTGAGGTGTTCGTGCTTGTAGCCCACTTTGGTTAGGTCGCCGGCGTGGATTAGGATGTCGGAGGGGGGCAGGGGGGAACGGTAGGCGTTGGAGGTGGTGAGGGGGGGGGGGGGGGGGAGGGTGTGTGTGTCGCTGAGGAGGAGGAGGGTGGTTTTCATAATTTCTTTTGGTTTTGGTGGTGATGTGTGTATGGCGGTGATAGGTGAGGGTGAGGGTGAGGGTGTATATGTATGGGGATGTATCTGGTGGTGGTATGGAGATGTGGTGAGGGGCATGGACAGGCAACAAGTATGGGGATGGATGGATGGGGTGGGTAGATTACTAGACTATAACTAAGAGGGCGGTTTCGTCATCAAGTAGTCAGATATCATCAACTTTATCAAGTTTTGGTATCATAGTACACAATACATCATTTTTTTTACGGAACATAATTTATTCATCCATTCAATTCAGAGCTACCAGCAAACATCTGGAAATGCTAACTCCGGTCCATCCCACCCTTTTACAACGTAACCACCCTTTACTTGCGGATAGCACGCTGGTAGAAAGCAAGCTCGTCACCCTCCAGGATGTATCCGTCCACGCGGCCGCTCTGGCCGGGGCGGGACGACACAACGGCGTACAGACGACCCGACTCGAACTGTCTCTCGACAGCAGACTCGACCTTGCCGTGGTCGGCGAAGCGAGCAGCCTGCTTCTTCACAACGCTGTTGGACTTCTTCTCCTCGGTGGTCTCGGTCTTCTGCTGGCGTCTGCGGCCGATGGGCTGGCCGTAGTGGGCCTCGTACCATTGACGGAAAGGAGCGGCATCGATCTGGACGACGGCGGACTTGGTCAGGGTGTTGGTACGGACCAACTCGTTGTTGGAGGGGTGGTAGGCGACAACGATGACACGGGTCTTGCGGGAAACACCCTCGGAACCCCACGAGAAGTTGCCGGAGTCGAGACGGAGGGCACGGAACTTCTGGTTACCACCACGGGTACGGACAAGGTGGATTCTCTTGGCTCCGATACGGGTGTTGGAGGGCTGGCGACCCTTCTCGAAGGCCCTGTTGGTGGTCGTTGCGTCAGTCGCCGGCGTTGATATTAAACCCTATAGGGAACTCATGCATACCTCTTCTTGCGGTAGGTGGCCCTCTTCGCGCCGGTAGCCGAGCGCTTGTGACGAGAGTCGCGTGAGATACCCATGTTTGCTGTTCGAGGGGACTGTAGATGATATTAGCGGGGGGGATGTTCGTCACGCAGTAAGACTGCTGTCGATGATGTGTGATCCCTCTTCAGATTCTCCTCCAGGTCGTCTGCGGTCGGTTTGTTGCTTCGTGCGATTTGTCGGTTCGGTGGCGTTGTCGATGCTGGGATTGTGCGAAAACTTGTTGTGGACGAAAGCGAGAAATTTTTCTTCTTCTCGTCCTATCAATCGTCGTCGCCGCTATTCCCTGCACCAGACACTGCTCTGCTCTTCTTCTTCTTGTCCTCGTTCCCAAATCTCTTTGCTCTCCAATTCGAGTTCCAGACCGACCGAGATTGCACGCGCACACCGACCGTCGACGACGCGGGAAAACGGAGAGGGATCGAAATCACGACGGGTTGGATGCAGCAGACTCACCTCTAATCCTGCAGCCCTTCACCAGGAACGCAGCGGGCAAGGGTCGTTGGGTGGTCGAAGGAGTTGAGTGCTTGTCGTCGGCTTCCGTTGAATTTCGCACTGTGGCTCGCTTGTGGAAGTTGCCCTACTACCCTAGTCCGCGAGTGGTTTAGCGCGGTCCCGTGACTGGCTGACTCAGCTGCTAGTCGAACCCGATAAGCCGATACGCATTTTGCAACTCGCATGTTAATTTGTTCGCTGGGTTTTAGACGCGGTGGAGTGTATCAATTATTATCCATTCGGTACATTATCAAATCCTCTACTTCCGATGTTCCCTCTTGGCCCGCTCCTCCTTCACCAGCCGATCAAACCGCAACCACACCGTAAACCCCTCGATCACATTATTCATCACCCACGCACACCACACCCACGACAGCACCGGCACTCCATGCCGTTTCAACCGCTTCACCGTCAACACGCTGGCCTCCAGCGCGTGCGATCCCGCTAGCGACGTGATCACAAACGGCTGCGTCTTGTAGAATAAGTCCGCCAGCGCCGGAACGCTGCTCAGTCCGACCGTCTCGTAGAACAGCGATCCGGGCAGGAAGTTACTGCGCCGGCAGAACGAAGCCAGCGCAACCAGACACACGGTGAAAATAAGGAGCTCTTTGCCCTCGGGACGACGGTACTCCTTGATCGTAATATCAGACCGGCCCAACCGCTCCAGACACTCCTTGTGCATGGCTACCAGGCGGGTTCGCGACTCGGAGAAACTCTCCATGGGCGGGTCGATGGGGACCGTGTAACGAGTGCCATTGGCGCTGATGAGGAGATCGGACAAGCTGATGTCTTCGAGCCGGGCAGATTTGGCCTCGCGGGCTGAGACGTGGCAGTAGACTTGAAGGTAGGACGCCAGGGAGTCTTGGTGGTTGGCGTTCATGTGGGTGATGGTAAAGGCGATGCTGGAGCGGTCTTGCGCCATGGTGAGTCGTGTTTCTCTTCCTCTTGATCTCAATAGGGTCTCTGGAACTGGATAGGTCTGCGTAGGTAGCGGTACAGAAGGAACTGGTATCTTCGGGGTAACGCGCGGGGGTGGAAGCAAATATTTGGGTGCCGGTCTCCTTTTCAGTCCCGCCAAGATTCGACCTCGGGATCTTCTCCTCGCGATGGGCTCATCCTCTGCTCCCGAGGAACTTGACGGGCATCGGGAATGGACTTGCGCTAATATTCAAGGACAGTACATGTGAAGATGATGGTCTTCACCTTTATACTTTCCTATTGTCGTGCTGCACTGCTCTCCTTCATCAGATCTTTATCCCTGTGAATGGGCTCCAACTATATATACTGAGACCTTTTCTCGACCAGCTCGTAGTTGACCAACTTTATGATTTACACGATGAGTCCCAGAGCTATATTCCTCTATGGGTGTCTAATCGTTTTATAGTCCCAGTCGACTTCATCTTCGACTGCATCATCCCCTTACCGACCTGTTGGCGCGGGGATATCCACCCTACATGGTCTTGAAAACATCCAGCAGTAACGATGGCTCGACAATGAGCTTTTCGAACATGATAACCAACCTGCATTCTGCGAGAAGTCAGGGATTGCGGATCCACTTGCACCACGATTACCCGGCATGAAGCGAGGTCGTACATTTAAATTTTGGCAAGTGGTCACCATTTACGGTTCAGTTGTCTGGCCTTGCTCAACGGTGGTATCTGTAACTCACTACCCAAAAATGGCATGAAAACCTAGGCTTCTCATAGCTAGTGGCCTCTTTCGATCAAGAAGGCGTCCCGTACGCCCTGTACACGTCTATCCATACCGAGGATGGTGCAACTGCAATCAGTTTACAGGCTGGCTCCAGCATTCTACACTTAAGCGCCTCTCATGTCTTAAGTAGAGATGGGATATACCTGTGGTTTGGCACTTTTGGTCGTTGGTACCTAGATGAACTTCCTCGAAACAAGATGGGCATGCGTTGAGATACAATGGAGCACCCTAGTACAAGAAATAGAGCATCCTGGAGAGGCCTTTCCAATTGTCAACACAGCATCATAATATGGCAAGATGATAGCTTCAAGAAGCTAGGAAGAGACAAGGGCTTGGGACAGACTTCCTCGAAATGCTTTCGACCCGTAAGCCAAGGTCTGCCCATATCTACCCCCATCTTCTGATCGCCAACCGCCAACCAAACGCCACGACAACCTCCCTCCATTCTGGGAGATGCTCAAATACTTTTGGACTGGCGAACGAATCCAAACCTGACACGACCTGGATTCGGACCATCTTGAACGCCAAGTTGACTCTGTCTCAAATACCATGTGCCTAAGTCATGATGTCCACCGAATGTGGAGTGCAGGCAACTTTGCTTTCCGGCCCCCCGACTACAACTGACAGAAGCCGAGGCAGATTCTTGGTATATAAAATGTTCTATATTGACTCTATTTACATGTTAGAGCGGTGCTTGAGGCTGCTGTTAGTAATCGATGGATCTGGAAACCAACTGCAACCAATATAGGAACACTATTCATTTCTTTCAGCATCGTTGGTTCTATCACCGTTCGAAAACATATCATACAATGGGGATCTCCCTCGATCACCATACCATCTTAAGTTGTCCTTGAAAGAATAAAGTATACCGATCATGAATTCGCTAAAGAATAATAGTTCTTGTGGGCGATGCAAATGTTGCAGTCCCTATGATACAGAGTGACTAGCCAGCACAGGCGAACCAGCACAAGACGAGAAGAGAGATGCACGCTTATATTTTCGTACTTGTGCAATAACAATCCGCCATGACTACTCTGGAACCTCACGGCCCGTCGGACCTAAATGAGGGCCCATCAGATATATCTGCCTTTGTTATAGCCCAGGTGGAGCTAAATAAAAGACTCCCTACCACATCCGGAGACTTTGCCCATTATCCCAATGGTCAACCAATATTCCCTTCAGATTTCGTGTATTCACGATGCGGAAGATCGGATTGTGAAGGTGTTTCCATCCATAAGAGCCACCTAGGTCGAGTCCTGTGTGTGAGTCGGAATTACACGTCCAGAGCTAATATTGAAGATGCGGACCCTGCTATTATACCTCTTGGTTCGACTATCACTCCTGCAACACTCGCACTTAAGTTCAGGGGGATTCAGAAATCATACATCGTTGTAATATTACATTTACCAAATGATTCGGGCTGACTTTACGACGAAAGGAACCTCAAGTGGCCAGTGGGTTAAGTAAACTACCCTACATCTAGGTCAGATTTGTTGTTATATGCTACAGGGGATTTGAAATATGGATTTATCCTGAATGTCGCCTCTCTAATATGCCTCGTTTTACGAGTTTCTCCTACATCCCGTTCAATGACCTTTAATGTGATCCTATCCACAGTGTCTCAAGCCAGTTTCTTCGACTGCCCTCAAGGGTTCCGCACCCTCCTCCTTCGAGTACCCCCCACCGGAGAACCTTGACCTTCCTTCCTAGTCCTGTACAAAGCTACCGCTACTGCTATCCAACGCCATTCTTATGAGATTAACAATGGATGGTTCTGATCACCCTATGGAAGGGCAAAAGATACTCCGGGAGGTGCTGGCCTATGTGTCAGTGTTGTTGGTGCCATTGCAATAATTGCCATTGGCCATCCCCTCCAAACTGTTGGCCTGAGAGTCGAGATATGTGAACGGGGGTCAGAATACTAACAATGATGGGGTTGGAACGCCACGCGGAACCCCGAAATAAAGATGCCGGGTTCAATGAGTCAAGGAGATGGCTGGGTAAGTCAGGGTCAGGTCATACGGAATTCCAATTTTATCTTTGTCAACAGCTAGCTCGAGGGTACTCCAACAGGTTAAGTAGCCTTAACCCATATGCAATATCCGAAATCAGGATAACCCGGTTGCTTGGACTGCCCTGCGGGTTGGAAAAGAAGGATGGATTACTAACTCTGATAAAGTCCACATGATGTTGGACTCACAGCCGCCCTTTATTTCTGTCCGCCTGAAGTCGATAGCTCAGATGATATTTCCTTTCAAGGATACAACCCTAGAGTATGGGATTGAAGGGGATGGCGGTGTTGTTGACAAATCCATCAAATGGTCCGTACTTCTCAAGCCAAACTGGGCCTAGACGCAGCAGTTTCCGACTTCTGGGACTTATTGAGCACAATGCTAATCCAACCCGACATCAACCATGATGGTGGCAGCAACCGAGAAACAATAGACTCGGCGAACCTGACCATATGAAAGTTAATTTAGTTGACGTTCAAAGGCCACTAAAAAGAGAATTTAGTATTATCCAGGCGCTCCCAGCGTGCCATATGGATTTGAGAACGCTCATCGGTAATGAATTCCCTGTACTCGTGCCCACGTTCATGGGATGTGCGGTGATGCCCGAATCAAAGGAAACGAGTATGCAATACGAGACGAACTCCACATCACAGGAATCGCGGATTATTCTGTGTTCAATGGCCTTTCAGACACCATGAAACTCAACCTCGTCTGTATCGAGGCCAAATGGCCTCGTCTTCACTCGAACAGAGAAGACCAGCTCATCGGTGCCATGGTGAGTTTCGAAGGATATACTATTCCACCTGATAGCCCGTGCAACGCATCCTGTCGGATTAGCTGGATAGTACTCTCCGTATTGGCCGCTGTGGCAGGGGAGGGGGTGTTCCAGAAATAAACCCACAGAACATTATCAATACTGCCCCGGACGCCATGGAGGTACGGTACTGCGTATCTCCAAGACACTTGTAAGGGTTTCCCCATACCAACAATCTAAACATGACGAATACAGCCAATACAAGTAAAGGCAAGACATCAACATGTCGTCTCCTCACAATCAAGGCCAAGAGCAGCCTGGCACCTTTGCTCATTTATTCATTCATTCGTGGATGGCCTATCCAAGGTCTCTCTCTCTACCCACTTCTATTCTACCCCAACATAGCCTGAACCCCGCAAAGAAAGGTTTCTTCAATATCATGCCAGAATAACCAGGATGATATCAATTACTCACCCCAACGAACCTACCTACCTCCACGACCTCGAATATCTCCATGATCTCACCAAAATTCAACCCACAAAGTTAGGAAAAAGGCAGCTAATCCCATCCCATTCCTCCTGCTAATCCTACCTACAAAATCCAACATTCTGAAATATTGAAGCCATCTATTGGATATTACCCACTCCCCCATCCCGAAGACCTAAACACAAGCCGGGTGAACTAAACTTTAGTAACTACTATATAGTTCATTATTAGCCTTTAAGTTATTCCTTTTGAATTACCTACTATTATAAAGTCTCGATACATTAATATATTTTTTCCATCGTGCTCCGTTTAATTCTTTCATTAATCAAAAAACACTAGCACATATGACTACGCCTAACCAACGAGGACTCGCTCACTTTCTCGGCGCATAACCCAGTACTATGTTCACCCTGGTGGGATATTCTCTCTAATCTTATCTTAACTATAAAAAATAATACTTATTAGTAGCAAGAAGATAGATAATACCACGGAGGCTATGCTAGTCATTATCTTTGACTAGTTAATATTAGGAGAATGTACCTGTATGGTCTGTCCTCTTTGTATGCGGGGCGGCCATGGACGACCTGTCAAACAGCACAAACATATCTACGTACCTCATTCCGAAAATAGAATGTTACCCGGTTGGGCAGGTTTGACGGAGGTGGGGTGGGGCCGGTCTGGACTGGACTGCCGTTTCGGGTAAACTCATCTCATTCCAATGTGCTGATGGGGTTCATGGGATATGTTATTGGTTTGAAGACTGGGGATTTGAAGGAGGGTGGAATTTTATGATGTTGGAGTTTATGATGAAATTAGATATCGATTGGTTAACCTGTTTTACTGTTCTAGCTTAGATGGAGAGAGGTACCCCGAGATATATTCCCACCTGTATCCAATGTATCTACGGTCGCAATTCCTGAATACTCAACAGCGCAACAGTGAATGAATATATTACATCTTAGAATATAAACCCAAAATTCGAGACAGGAGTAACAGCCTCCAATTAACCTCAAGCTAGGTAGATCCAAAGTATAAACCATACCAACAATGGTATAACCGCGCACAGACACTGACAGACGGGTAGATAAGCATCGCAGAGCGCAGCAGAAATAAGCAGGTGAGATCGCAGAATAAATATGGAGATAGGTAGTCGCCAACTCTATCCAGACAATGACAATGACATGACAATGGCAATCAATCAACCGCTATTGTAGAAACCTTTCGTGAACGTCATAACGGGGACGGAATGGAATGATTTTGAGCCGACGGCCGGACGGAAAATGCAACGATCGCCAGGAACCAACCCACTAACCACCACAGCACTGGTGGCGAAAAGATGTCGTTTCCGGAGATTTATTTAGCAGTCTCGCTGACGAGAGATATATCCGACTTGAAGAATCGGAAAATATCTAGGGTGTAGAATGAAAGATGTCGCTCATGCGCTGGGAGAAGAAAGGAATGTCATGTCAACACCGGTTCCGTTCAAGTACTAGTGATTTTAAGCGATTGATTGCATGCACTCCCTAGCATGCATTTCCCCCGCAATCAAAAAGCCGATGAAGATGGGAAAGGGATAACTTACAGCAACGACAAGGTCAAATCACCGTGGATATGAGCCTTCAACTCCACCTCGATATCCAGGTTCAGCTCCAACTTCAGCTTCATCCCATCTTGATCCTCCCAGTCATTCCCCGTTTTCTGTTGTTCCGCGGTTTGCATGCCACCGTTCGCGATGGGTTGCTGAGGCACGTTATCCCGGCTGCTGATTGTTGTGGGCTGGTAGCGCTCCATGCCCTGGACCTCATCATCTGCATCTTCGTCATCGTAGTAGTCATCATCGTCATCATACTCATCGTCGTAGTCGTCCGAGTACTCGTCTGAGAGATAGGCATCGTCCTGCTTTTTAGGTTGCTGACGTTGGGGACGACGACGGCGTCGCTGCTGCTGCTGCTGGGTTGTTTGTGTGTTATCGTCGGAGAGGTAGTCATCCTCAGAATCGTAGTCGTCGGAGACATCGTCGGGGTCGTTGGCAAAGGTTTTGGTGGCCGGTTTTTCGGCTTGAGCGGTGGCCATTTTGGATTAGATTCTGGGAAGGGGGAGGGGAAGGGGAAGGATGGATGGGATGGAATTGAATAATAAGATCAACCCGTACTGTTTGTTTAGCGAGTCCGTACTTAGAATTGATATGGACAGGCAAGAATGGGGCCAGCAGAGGGACGGGAGCGGGCAGGGCGGAGGCTTTGGTTTACATACAAAAGCCCGAATGCGGGAGGCGAGCGAGTATAGTACTTACTTCGGCCCTCCGTAGTCCCTGCCAGTAAGCGAGGTCGTGCAGCCCCCCGGGAAAACCCAAAGTCGGGAGGAATCGATCGGAAATGATGTATGGCCGTTGCTGGCGGCGATCGCAGCTGCTGGGCTGAAGCAGAATGACGTCTTGGGGACAGGGAAGCTGCAGGCTTCATCATCCGAGTTCATGGCTGCATCATTTGCTTGGGAAGCCACGAGTCACCCGATGGCGGGAAGGCGCGATCGTCATCGAGCCCACGTTGCCCGGACCCTCTCATTCTCTCATTCTCTCTTTCTCTTCTCTCTCAGGGTTCCATCCCATGGACTAGGATTCCCTGATTGTCGCGCTTATGGCCCATGGCTCCCCCCATCAGAATTGCCGCCCGGTTGATTGGCCGAGCGAGCCATCCATGGAACCTCCCGCCAGCATCCACGGTCTCTTCCATCTCTCTGCCTCTCTGCGGTAGTAGTATCCGACAGCCACGAAAACATACAAAGAGCTTACCCTTGCAATCCTCTTGATGTATCCCGAGGACCAACACCATGATGAGATCCCCATGTCTCCCTGTCAGTCCCGGCTGTCAGTGGACAGTGCACTGACGTCTTCTGGCGTCACCGACGGGGGTGGGGACACGGGATGGCGTTGCTCAGGCTGGGATACCCTCATCCACCCGCGTTCATTGGCCTTCTGCCCCCGCGACATCTGACGCTAGGGCAGATTACGATGGCCTTGTTCCGCTTAGCGACGATCCCAAATTCTCCGATGCAGAGGCCAGCCTGCGACGTCATCACCCTTCACCCTCACACGCCTTGTCTGTGGTACGGATGACATACTGGCACCACGCCCATGACCGTGTCCCATCATGTCGACTGACGTCGGTTGGCCTGCCTCCCTTGCGTGTGCGCGGGTACCGTCTATAAATATTGCTCGGCCATTGGATGGTCCGGCCGACCCTATATAGTGTACGACCCGTGCCCCGGACCGCCGCTGAGTATTATATTTCGTTGCTTTCCACCATGTCTGATCAGAATCAATCGGATTCCTCCAACCCCAACAACAACCCGACTGCCCAGCAGAACCCCGAGGGAGAGTCCAATCCCAACCCTACCTCCCCCCAACAGGAACAACAGAAGGACTCCTCTACCACCCCCGCTCAAGAAGAAAAGCCTGATCAGAGCAACTCGGAAGATCAGAAAGAAGACAAGGAAGAAGACTCCCAACCCAAACAGGAAGAACCTCAAGAAGAGCAACAACCCAAGCAAGAACCCCAATCTCCCAAACCCAAACAAGAACCCCAATCCGACGACGAGGAAGAAGAACAACCCCAACCTGAACCCCAGCCACGACGTCACCAAACCCCTCAAGAGCGTAAACGCCGGTCCCGACCTCCCCAGAAAATCAGATACCAGGACGACTACTCCGACATGGATAACGGTGCTGTGGAGAGACCTCGTCGTCAGCGCCGCCAGCGCCTCCAACAGCAGCAAGGCCAGGATGGCGGTCCCCTGGGTGGACTGCCTGGTGTCGGCCAGGCGGGGGATCTCGTCCAGAACACGGCGGGGAATGCCCTGAATGGCGTGACAGGCAGTGCGGGTAAAGCAGTAGGGGGGATTCTCGGTGGAGGAAGCCAGGAGAAGGATGATGGCGGCGGCAAGGATGAGCAATTGCGGCTGAGACTCGATCTGAACTTGGATATCGAGGTGCAGTTGAAGGCCAAGATCCATGGTGATCTTACTCTCGGGTTGCTGTAGGTATACCCTTTCCCTCTTGTTCACTTCTTGGAATGTTCCTGACCCCGGACAGGAACTAAGGTTGTACATGCCCGTCAATCATGAGGATCGGTCGATAGAAAAGTCTTCGTCGTCTCGTCCTGATTCTTGTTCTTACCTTTCTGATACCTTGTCCTGTATCTCTCTTTTCTTCGTCATACATATGCTTGACTGTTCTTCGACACGGTCTAGATCTGTTTTGCCCTGTTACGTTCTGGCACTCGGTTATGTGATGAATGATGATTTGCGCGCTTCTTTGTCTCTTCTTCATGCATGAGCAGCCAGCTGCTTTCCCGCTCTGGCCCTGCCGGTCAGTACTAGTATAGGATAATGAATGAGTCCAGCCATGCACTCCAAGATCGCCTGTATAAAGAACATTTCTATTATTCATCTAGCCAAAAGTGAATCCAAACAAAGCGAGTTCAGATATAGCGATCTAGATATATGAAATATAGCCTCCCACCCACAACAATCTAAAAATCCCGCCCATGGCAAGATCTATTAGATCGATCTCTTCCATCCCCCACAGATTCTCTAAATAATGTAGACCGGAAAACCAAGTAAAGCAAAAAGTAAATCCAACCCGATCAGTCCGATCACAATCCAGCAATATACATCAACCCGTAACCCACCGTCACAATCACAACATATGACATCAAACTGGCAGGGATACCACGGGTGAAGAAGTGGCGGACCTGCAGGTACCGCTGGCCAGTCTGGGGCACTTCCGTCATGATTGCCGCTGCGACTCGTTAGTACATACATACATCCTTGAAAGTAAGACAAGTTGGGGGAGGGCTTACTCATGTTAGGGAAGCCACTGGTCGGCAGAGCCATGGCCACAGAACACATCAATGCGCTGGCCATCACGAGGAGGTTCGGATGGGGGTCGGACATGGAGAGGCCGACCTGTCGCACCAGGGGGAGCATGATGAGGGCTGCCACGGTGTGAGAGATGAAGGTGGCGACGACTAGGATCAAGGAGGTGAAGACTAGTAGCACGCCGTAGAGACTGAGGTGCTCGACCCGCATGCGGATGCCACCGGCGAGGGTGTGGAGGAGACCCGAGGACGTGACGGCCTTTCCGAGGCAGAGGCCTCCGGCTGCTAGGATGATGATCGTCCAGAGGAAGTTGTTAAAGTCCTCTTTGTTGAGGATACCAGTGCCGAAGAACAGGACCATGGGAATGATGGCGATGACGCCCATATCACCGAAGATGTGCTCGAGTTGGTGACTGCCACACCACAACGCGATGGTGGACAGCGTGACGATGCTGATGAACCACTGCACGCCCGTAAACTTGTCCTTCAAGGGCCGGATGGCGACGGTGGTTTCCCGACCGGGCTTGAAGGTAACCACCAGGAGCATCCAAATCAAGAGGATGGAGAGGATGCACACCGGCAGGGAGATGAAGAACCAGGTGCCCCAGCTCAGGCTTGGGTACATATTCTGCAGTGCAATGATGTTCTGGGGAGATGCGATGGGTGACGCGGCACCGCCCACGTTAGCGGCCAAGGCGATGCCCAGAACAAGGGATTTGGCAAAGCTCGAATCGGGCGCCAGGTTGCGCAAGAGAGGTTGGATGATCGAGTAGCAGAGCACCGGCGAT
The DNA here is from genome assembly GCA_003184635.1 of Aspergillus sclerotiicarbonarius CBS 121057. Taxonomy (NCBI): domain Eukaryota; kingdom Fungi; phylum Ascomycota; class Eurotiomycetes; order Eurotiales; family Aspergillaceae; genus Aspergillus; species Aspergillus sclerotiicarbonarius. Next base: position 74,057 of record KZ826362.1, on the reverse strand, counting down.
GCGACGTTGCTGATCCACATACTCAGGAACATGCTCACAAACATGTTGGTGAGAAGCAAGATGTTGGGGTTGGAGCCGGCTTTACTCAGGACGAACATCGCCATTCGACGAGCGATATCGTACTTCGATAGTGCCGCAGCGATCGTGAAGCCGCCAAGCAGCAGCATGATAACTGGTGTCCACATGGCGCTGAAAGCGGCACTGGTGGCTTCCTTCGCCCCCAGGCGTTCGTGAGGCTTGTCTTCGGACAGCATGATCCGAAGCATTACGACAAGGAAAGGAATGAGTAGTGATGTGACGAAGAGAGGAATGACCTGCAGTGACAGGACCGAGTTAGCAGACACGTCGTGACGTAGGGGATGGAAGACTGACCTCGGTAGCCCAGAGTAAACTGACGAAAACAAGCATAGCGAGACAGTTTTGCTGTTCCGGCTTCTCCATGATCGGGGCATAAAGCAAGATGCAAAAGATCAGCAGGATGAAAACGAGGGTGCCGAAGCTCAAGCTACAGAGCCACTGTGGGATTTGGATAGCGCCGAAAGGCGTCCTGAGAACCTTCGGCATGGCTTCCTGCTCATCGCCTTGGCGTCGTGCTCTCGAAGGATCCTCATCGCCTCCCAGGAGCGTCCTGCGAATACCAACATTCGCGGCTTGAGCCTTCCTTTCGATGCCGATCATTTCTCTCCAGACTGTGTTGCGCTCCCAGACAACATGCTCCCTGAGGTGCAGCCGAAGTTCACGTTTCGCCATAGGAAGGTTACCAGTGGTGACGACATTCGCGTAAACTTCTTCGACCTTGTTGATGTTGTCATCTACCAGGTCCATGGTAGAGTCGGTGAAGGGGTACGCCCCCGACACGGTGGAGTTGACGTACTCCCGACGGAGATTGCGGTCAAGTATCTTATCATACTTCTTCAGGGCCTTGGAGAAGCCGGTCTTGTTAAGCTGAATATACGACTTGAGTCCACAGACGGAAACATAGGCCGCAACGGCCCGCTTCTTCAGCGAGAGACCGGAATTGTAGAGGTCCACGACGGTTGGGTCCGAAAACTGCTCGTCCTGTACACCCCCACGGTTGGCGGACGGACCGCTGTAGCCCAAGATTCTGGAATCGGCGGCCCAGAGCCCAGAATCCCTCATGTCGTCCGTACGACTCCCATCCGGGTTGCTAGACTCGGCGCCATGCGACCGAGTTCTGTTCTGATTCGACAGCGAAGCGGGTTCGTCATCACTGTCTGCATCGTCATCATCATCGTCGGCTAGTGTTTCGCTGAACGTGCTCTGACGCCGTTCATGACCATGACGGAAGATACTTCCAGGTCGCTGCCGGGAGTGAGAACTCGTCGTGCGAGCCTTGATCATGTTCTCACTCATCGGGTCCACATTAATCGAGTCGGCCCGATGCGCATATTCCTCCGCATCTTTGACAACATCCTCGACCTCTGCCAATATCTCTGCCTCCTTGGCTTGGTAGAAGGAGCAAATCTTCTCTAGCTCTGCATCTAGGGCCCGACGGAAAATAGCATCCGTGTTTAGATTGCCGCCATCAAGCAATGGCGCTGACTCGACATCTACATGTTCCTGTCCGGTCGATCGATGTACTTCTTGTTCTAGAGAGTAAATCCTAGACGAGGACAACCGTTAGAGGCCCATTCAACAGGGAGGATTTCAGCCAATGTAACATGCACTTCCGAGTGTAATGTCACAATCGCGGCATAGGATGAAAAATCACCCGGCGGAGGATAAGGAGCAGACGTACAGTTTCTTGAGATTGCTATAAGCCAGATAATAGGCACTCCAGTCCGGCACCGCATTGAACTGGAGACTGTGGGAGAACTTCATCTTGTTGTCGGGGCTACTGGTATCGTGGCGGTGAGAGTGACGACGAAGAGCTTCTATCCAATATTTGATCCGAACCGGGTTCTTCCGCAGGGTAGGCTGGATACCACCTTCCCTGTCGTCTGTACGATGCTGAGGACGGACTCCGGACGGCCGGTCAGTCAGCTGGGTATGTGCAGTTGTTTGAGGGTCAGGTGCGTGAGACGGGGGGGAGGTTGTGGCAGGTGAGTCAGGATAATCGACGAGCTCGATAGTCTGGCCCCTCGGGGTTACGTCGTTATCGTCGGTAAAGGCACCCCTCGCAGATGCGATGCGTGCCCAGGTTCGACCACCGGCATTCGACGACACCGTGTCGGACAGGAAGGAAGGCAGGGAAGAGCGGGGCAGAGACAGCGACGGCGCTATTCAGCGGATTATTTGTGCGAGGGTCTGATGGGCAACGTTCCACGTTCTCGAGTCGCGCCGCTAACGCTAGCCTGGTGGTAGTGGTGTATAGTAGGTGTCTGCGGTGCGTGGTCGTTATCAGAGGGCGAGCACGGGAGCGAGCAGACCTCCGATCGGCGGTCCCACCACGCGTCTAGAGCTGGGATGCACCGAGACAGCCGTCAATGAAGCATGCCACTTGACATGCCAATCGAGATACGACCGTAGGAGCCGAATTGCACCCTACCGATCGAGAGTAGGCAGGCAATGCTGATCCGTGAAGCTAAACAAGTTGCTTGCAGCCGGCCAGACCTGGGCGGCCCAACCGCGACTAGTGGATTTAGTAATCGAGGGAATCATTGGTCCCGGCCGCTGATAGCAGCGCAGTCCTTAACATCACCACTAAACTCTTAAGTGCTTCGGTGGTCTCGTATAAATAGCAGCCCAACCATGAAACAAAAAAAAAAAAAATCATGCGTAAATCTAATACCAAACAATGCTTTCAAGACGGTTCAAAAATACAGGTGTAGAAAATATACAGCACCATTCCTCCATCTAGTTCCCCTACTGCAGACAGCGTACCCTCGTCGGGACAGTGCAGCTGACCTCTCATCGGAGTCATCATGGTCCAATGGCTCTCCGATCGGAAATAGATCACTTCCGGCGCACCACCAGTCCAAGGTTCGAACGACCGGCAACACCAAGCTTGTGCACCTGCTCTCTCTTATCCCACACACCACTACGACCCTCTGCAACGGCAAACAGCTCATTGGCAACTCTCTGAGCATACATGCTATCCTTGCGCTTCTCCGAGGCATCGATGATCCACTTGATTGCCGTTCTCCGGCGCTGTCTCAGTGCGAGAGGAGCAGGAACCTGCACAGACACACCACCACCGACAATACCCTTCTGTTGGCGGAGCTTGAGCAAAGGTGCGACAGAGTCGACAATCAAACCAAGGTAGAGGACGGGGTTGAGAGGGAGCTGGGGTCCCGGAGGACCGGGGAGCAAACGGCGCTTAGCGTTGTATTGAGGGGGAGGAGCAGTGCGCAGGTGATCCAGAATAAATGCCATGTTCTACCAGGAGAGCAAAGTCAGCGTGAAAACTAGCAGACAGATGGAACCATAGATCTCCGCATACCTTCTGGGCTTTGCTCAGCTTGCCATCTTTCATAAGCAGCTTAGTGAACTGCTCCACTATCGTCTCGTATCTTTTACGGAAATTCTCGGTCCTGGGGATGCTTGCGGGCGCTTCAAACTTGAGGCCAGGGTGCAGCTCCGCGGCCTGTTGGTTAACATCGGAGATCATGTTGGCAACCACAGCCGCCGAGGCATCGTCGAACTTCTTTCCCTCAACCCCCGGCTCCAGACGACGAGCGGACGTCGAGAACGAACGGGTACCCGATGGACGGTTCATCTGGTCTTGCATAACCTTGGGGGCATGCTTCTGGGCTTCTTTATCGCGTTGAAGGATCTGTAAAGAAAATAGTCAATACAATGGACTCTTGACGGCGCGGGGAAGCGTCCAAAGTAGGAGAGACAGCCATAGTATGGCATCCAATAACGCTCACCTCAGAGACAGGTGTTCCCTGTTCCAATTCAGGACTGGCAGGGGTACCGTCGCACTTCTTATCCATGATCTTGCTGACCTCCGCGGCCTCCTCGCTAACATGGGGCAATGGGTCCTCGGTCGGGCCCTTGGCTCTGTCCTTTCCATCAGAGCCCGAGGAGTTGCACCTCCTCTGCACCCGCACTGAAGCCGACAGGCCGGATCTCAGCCCATGACCGGTCGACGCGGCGCAGGGTCTGTTGGCGTTGAGGATAGTCGCAAAACTGCGGCGGGAAGCAGCCGAATTGTTGGCGGAGGACGGGCAAGCCTGGCGAAGAACGGGGACCGCTCTTGCGGTGAAAAGGTTGAGACGTGGCGGCATGGTGTAATCGAGCCCCTCAATGAACAATCGATGTCAAGGAGGATGGGAGGAGGTAGTCACATCGACCCTGCTGGCTCTCTGCCATGGAAGCCGGCGAACGATTTTCCTCTCCACACCCGCTCGCTGAGTCAGCCACCACCAAGATTTTATTGGCTTGATGGACGATGACGATGTGACAATCATGATGCCACTGGCCGAATTCCTACAAGACATTGACACGTCTAGACCCCCTTGGCTGTTAAATGGCAGGTTTGTTCCAAGCCTTTTTGATATTCCTAGCCAACCTATTTTGGATCCACACTTCAGGGCAACAAAGGCATAGATACAGGTTCGTAGGAGACTTGTGAAAACCTGGCTCTTGGCCAATTAAGAGCAGAATCGTATCCTGCCCGGCATACAATGGTACTGACCCGCAGCGCGATTGAAGTGCAAAAGAACCTCCACTAGTAAAACACACAAAAAGCCCAGAAAAATGATAAGGCATGTCTGTACAGATCTCAGACCGAGGTAGCTAGCTTGGATTTTACAATAGCATATTCGGATGAAACGAGGGTTAAGGAGAGACAGAGAAGGGTAAAACTAGGAGATGAGAACAGTGAGTGAACACGGCAAAGGTGAGTAAGAGTCCAAAGACGACACTATCTACCAAGAAAACTTTCAAATGTGGAAGAGGGCATCCTCGTTCACATCGTCTGGGTAGATGTAGAACGCAAGTGCCAGGATCAGATACCTGACAGACGTGTCAGTATGAGTCTAAAAAATAACAGAGAGGGTACCGCAACATACATTCCTAAGCACAATCCACCCTCAAGATAGTTGGACTTGCCATCCTGAATCAGGAATGTCACCACCAACCCAGAGATGAAGAAAGCCATGGTTTCAAAGATATGGAAGTGCAGAGTCATATCCACGTTCATGATCCAACCAAGAATGACAAGGAACGGCGTGACAAACAGAGCGATCTGAAGACTGCTTCCGATGGCAACGCCAATGGCAAGGTCCATTTTTCCTTTCCAGGCGACAACCACGGCGGTCACATGCTCTGCAGCGTTTCCAACAATGGGAATAAGAACAAGACCGATGAACGTGCGGCTCATGCCAGTCGTCTGCACAATACTGTCAATGCTGCCAACCAGATAATCTGCGCAGATGGCAACCATGACTGTTACGACGATCAAGGCAACGGTGGCGGCCCATGGACTGAGCAAATGCTCCTCCTCGGCTTCCTCGGACTCGGCTGTCTGGTTCTCGGCATCGTTGAGGTCCTCGTTGGCTGCCTCGAATAGGTCCGCGTGGGATTTGAGCTGGAAATACAGGTACATCACATAGAGAACCAGGAGAATGATAGCAGTTCCATGCGACAGAATCAGAATGTTGTCATGTCTCTTCTTCTCGTCGCCGGAGCCGCTCAAAGAAGCGTAAAGGGTGGCGGGGATAATCAGGGAAGCAGACGAAACCGTCATCAGAGAGGACATTGTCGACGCTACTGTGCTATTGAAGGATTGTTGCGAGTACTTCAGCCCACCGACAAAAAAGCAGCAGCCAAGAACAAGCAGAATATTCGATAGGATGCTGCCGAGCATGCTGGCCTGAACCACGCGAATTTGGTTGTCTTTCAGGGCAATGATGCTAACCTACCCGTCCAAATTGCTGTTAGTATAGAAACTGGGATATTCCGGACCCTTGCGCAAGAGCCAGAGGTATACATACGATTAACTCCACGGCATTGCCGAAGGTGGCATTCATCAAGCCACCCAGGGCCTGGCCCATAGTAGCTGCCAGCTCCTCAGTCGCGAAGCTCAAGAGTGAGGCCAATGGGATGATCGCCAGAAAGTTCAAGGTAAAGATGACCGTGCTATCCCATTGGAGAGCACCAGAGACGATTCCCAGTGGCACAAAAACGAGAAGGATATTGACATAATCCCGGACGAGCGTCGACCAAGTCAAATGAGCCACCCGCCTAGGCCAGTGAGACCAGTGATGCTTCTGCTGTGGCGGACGGAGGCCGGAGTTACTGCGGGCAATGTCACCGAGCAATGCTTGTCTCTCGTCGGGCTCCGTGGAACCGTTCCCTATCGAGGTGCCCGTCATTCTCCTTTTGGGGCCCCAGGAGTATCTCCGAAATGACTTGAAAATATTGTTGGACGCTGCAAAATCACCCGAAGAATCCGTTAGCGACACCTGTTAGGACGAAATGGGCAGAGGCGCAAAGATGGAAGGTGGTCTTGAGATTATTGTCATTCGCCCGGGGTTGTACAGTATGAATAACAAGCAGGAAATTAACGAGAGATGAAACGACCAAGCTATGAAGACGAATGAAGGAGAGCTAAAAGCCTAACAACGACCTGATATACACAGAATACAGATCTGAGCACGCTTGAGGGAACGACAAGCTGCGCAGATCATACCAAGGTAGAAAAAGCAAAGGAATAAAAGGACTGTGATACCTGGGAAGACGTAGATGTGAAGAAACTGGAGGTGGGGAAACGGAATTAAGAACAAGGTAGGAGGGGAACTCGAAACATGGATGAAAAGTGCTAAGGAACGGTGGTTCTCTAACACTTACACATTGGGACAAGACAGTATTGTGGCGACGATCTGGGCCACAACCGACGGATAATGAGAGATATAAGCGATGAGCAGACCCGGTCTTCTGATCAAAGGTTCTCTTGTCTCCCGAAAGTCGGAAACGGGGCTTAATCGAAATGAACAACGGATTGACGATTTAGCACCCGTGATCGGATGGAGCAATTTGGTGTTGTGGCTTGTCGCGTGGAAGGCTTTCCCTGAACTTTGCTGGTGAGTATTATCACAGCACAAGCCACGTATGATGCCTTGCAGGCTTGGGCAGTGGATCGAGAATAACTGGGACCGTGCGACGCCTCCCAAGAGGTTGACTTTTGGGGTTTGCAAGAACCAAAGGAGAGAGGTGCAAGGTACAGGGGCCAAGAGACGGTGGCTACGCACTCCGTACCGTATGAATCCTAGTGGGAGCCGAATTAATCGCTAAAGAGTGCTCACGATCCCGGATGTTCCACTGGCCGCGGTAATTGGCTGAAAGAAAATTCTAGTGGACCGAGAGTGAGGGAATGGACCAAGAGGAGGTGGCAGGTGCACAGCCTCAAACCAAGATCATCCAACGTCCCAGGGTTTGATGGAGGGGGGGATACTTGGGTAGTACCTGGGATGAGTTAGAAATCTTGTCTTGACAGTCTGGGCAGGAAGGGTACTTTTAAACGAGGGAATATGGGTGCCAGTGACGATGACGTTGACCACTTCGCGGAGGACAATTGGGTCCAGAGGAGACAGCCCAAATCCGACCGGAAACTCTGAAAGGAAACTTTGGAGGGAACGAAAGTTGGGATATGGAGTGATGGGCAAATGAGTGCGAACCGGCTACTGGGTAATGGGTAATGGGGGTGAAGACTAATGCACAGGAATTCAACGCTGGGAGACGAGCAGAAGCAAGAACAAGCGAACAACACCACCACCGCAAGCATCATGATGATGAGGCCGGACTAAGCCGGATCGATCAAGCCGGGTGGGGCCGATGAGCAGCTCCAGCCACCTTCCCCTTCAACAACTGCACGGTTGAGCTTAGCGCCCGACCATGGCCTTCTTGGCCAAAATCTTTTCTTTATTCACGAACTAGCAATAATGGGGAGTCTGGTCATTGATCATGAGCTGTCGCATTCTTCCTCCTTATTCTGACCCGCAACGTGCCAAAGGTCCAGCACCCATCCACCCATCATCAGACGTTATAGAGTTTCTGAACCGCCGTGGGCCTGTGAGTGTGACGCCGGATGGCGATGGATCCCATGCTATTCGAAACCTTCGCCGAGACTGCACTGCCACGATCAGGCCCACTCTCAGGGGAAAGGCCCCTTGACGTAAGACACATTCCCATCTCGGTTGCAGGACTCGTTGCAGGAAGCCTGGAACACTGCGACGTATCACTTGCGGTTCAGATCGACTGTAATAGTACGGTCTGCGAACGGTGACGTGTGAAACACAAGCAAATTGGGAGGAAATGCCAGGAAAAGGATCCCGCACTTTGAAAGGAAATAGGTGCCGTCCCGATGCTGTAGTACGCGGGCCCGGATTCCAAGTCCAGTTGCTATGCACCACGCCAAATCCACTCAAGAAGGTCTGAAATGGCCCTGGAAATGTTACTGAATGTTATTGTTGAATCACAATAAACACGAGGACCTATTTCCTTGGCCGATAGTTGCGGTCAGCAAGCGTCCTCGTTGTTGAGGAGCAAGCTGACACGGGAGTGATCGAGACAACAATTGAACATAAGTACTGTAGATACGGAGTACAGTAGACTGGATGACACTGACCAACCAGAAATCGAGATCGCTATGCGACAGAAGGCCTAAAAGCAAACCAACGTATCGAGTATGTTACTGCGGCGGCAGTTGAATGGGGAGGCCCGAGTATTCGGTGCTGCTCCCAGCATGTTTCTGGGATTCCGATTGGACGCTGCTGCATAACTAGCTACCATCAAAGGCGGCTGAGAGAGCCAGCCACGTTTGATCCTCAGAACTCAAGCCTGGGGAAATCTCGTTTTCAACCAGACAGACAGGTCAAGTTGATCCGTGCTTCTGTCATGAATTCCTCCGTCCCTTACTTGGCCCCACTCATTGCCCGGGGTTGGCTGCAGCCACCAATCACATCACAACCTTGTAGTTCCCTGGGATACGGCCTGAGGACTGGACATTGATCCATCGAACATCGCTCATAAACTATGTGGGACATACTATAGTACATAGTAGATCTCTCCCGCGGAAATGACGCCTGGCTTACGAAGTACGATACTGCAAACTGCTCAACCCCGACATCTCACCTCGATTAACTCCTGCGAATCCTTCAAGAAACATGCCAGAAGAACACGGAATGAAGACAAAACGAAGACAAGACAAAAAGAGCCAGCTTATACAAAAGCCCGTGCTCCTTACAGCAAGTGATTAGGAATCCAAGCACCCACCTTTAGACCAGAAACCACGAACAAGACCAAACCGATTAACGCAAACCGGTATAAGCCACATGCAAGCACTAAATCCGTTACAGCCACAATTCTCGGGCTCTCATACCAATCTAGGCTACAATCAGCGTCACGATTCCTCCGAGGACAATCAGCGCCGAAGCATCCCAGGCTTAATCCTTACATATGCAATGTTATCCTCGGCATTTTCTACCTTTACGCCATCGTCATCGGTAGCAGCGCAATGACCAAGCATGACTGATCCTCAAATCACCCCATAGCCTCAAAATCACCCCATCGCACCCCATCCCATCCATATAGCCTCCCAAACCATAACATGATACCCCGGGTAGCCATCTCTACCAAGTGCAAGTATCAATAAACCTTATCGCACCAATCAACCCCCTTCTACATAGTACCTTACCAAGAACCGAACAAACATCCCCACATCAGCACCCAACCCAACCCAACCCAGTAAGTAACAACAGCCACGAACTAATCCCAACAAGCCCCCCGCCAAACAACCTTGCATATGTCAGCCTCGCCCATACCTAACAACCGACTTACCCAAATAGTGCATAGCTATAACAACCTAGTTGCCTAAATAGGTAATCCTTGGTTGGTGAGTGCCTAAGGTTATCTGATCTCACAGCCAGCTTACCTGCAAGGCTAGAACAAGCCCTGTCCCGTGCACGTGCACGTGCAGGAGACCCAACCCCCGACTGGCTGAAGCTCATCTCACCGTTGAGGCTCATCACGGCTAGTACTTCATAGTACTCAGCTACACAGCCGTGGATTATAGTCGATGGGGGTTCTGGACTTTGTCTTGAAGATAGATACTATGAATATGCAGTAGGCTATGGGCCTTTTTCACCGTCGTGGTGGTAATGCGTAGGCGCAATCGGATTATTGCCTCGGGGCTATGCTTGATCTTGCTGCATCCCTGCAGAGGAGGAAATATGCTTACAAGGTCGGTGGTTAAGCTTTGGGAATGCGTATGTCGGAGTCTAGCTTTATGACAGCTCGTGATATGAGTGAAGCTGGTTGACAAAGGAAAAACAAAGTAAATTAATAGGTATCTATATCACTACCTCCACAGTGTAGTAGTCGGCTATATCAACAGGTATAATAATCATCGCCACGCAACAATCGGCAATAGATACATCGTGTATTCTATGAAGAAATTCCGAAAGAGCGTTTATAAGTCGAATATATCAAATCACTGGACACCGTTGCGTTGTCATTCAAGGACCTCCGCCCATGCCTAAATCACAAGTGTCAGCAACATTGGAAATTATGATAGTGGGGAAATCAACTGACCTGCTGCAAATGCAAGATACCACGTGCGAGATGCTCCTCCGTCTAGCCAGCTATAGTCGAAGTTGGATTGCGCGAAGAACTCCCACGAGGATGCAGGGTCAATCAAGGCCAGGTTGGCATAAAGAACGCCCTTCCATCCGCCAGTGACGGCTGCGGCTGGGTCGGTGGCATTAGACGCGAAGAGTGCATTCCACTCCTCTCGCACAAAGTTCTGTCTCCGCACATATGAAGACGAAGGCAGGAGGGGCAACATATGAATTCTTGCAAGAGATTAGCGATGCTCCAGACAACAAGAGAGGACAGACATACCCTTGAATATACTCCAGGTTGCTGCCGAAATAGGTGGTGTGGTCAACCTTGTTTTCAAACAGCTTCAAAGCTGGTCAGCTATGTACGGTTAAAGTAGGAAGGAACGGCGACTTACAATGCCGGTCACCTTGTTGGCAATGAAGTTCGCCGGTTGGTTCTTGTTGTCGCTCTCCATGAGGAAGTAGTTGTGCAAGCTGCGTCGTAGAATTCCCAACATCAGGTTGCCACGTGCCTCCATGCTGGCATCAGCAATCGTCTTTCCCCACATCTTAAGCGCGTACGCAAACATGCTGTCTTCGGAAGTCGACTCCTCATCCTTGCCATCATATGACTCGAACAGACCTTTGGCCCACGAGTGCCCGTTGTACCAATCGAAAGCGCGCGAGAAAGGAAAGTACGGGTCATTTGCTGCAGAGTTTCCAGCATCACGGACAAGCATATTCACCCAATCTTTGTTGCCGGTTGTGAGCCAGGTCGGATCAAGTGACCCAATGATGGCAGCAGCATGAATGAAATACCCGTAATGGAAGTGATGATCATTGTAGTAGGTGTTTCCAAAGTCAGCTCCCGAGTCGCCCCCGTAACTTGCAGAGGACACCACACCCCTCCAGACACTGTCATACACCAACGGGAATTGCTGCTTGTTGTTGATGAAAAGGGCAAAGGCATTCTTCAGGTTCTGCAAGGCGGACGCTGCAAGATCAGGATTACCGCCCAGTTTGCTGACAGCATAAACCAGGGTCGCGAACTTGCTCAGTCCTTTCCCACTGTAGTACATGCTATTGAGATTGGTCTGTTGGTCAATGCTCTGGTTCAGCTCGGTGGGGGCGACGTCCAGGATGACCTTTTGGGCAGCAGAACTCAGGCTATTGGCACTGCCTGTGGATGCCGACCATGGAGCGAAGCCCATATCTGTAGGGAGGTTGGGTTCAACCATTGTCCAAGTTTCTCCAATCACAGCGGTTGCATTACCCTTGGTAGTCGTCCGAAGCGTGATGCTGGTCATGCGGCTCTTCGTAGTGTTGTCAAACGATTCGACATGATGCGGCAGGGCATACATCAGCAGAGGAGTCTCCTGCACCTGCTTCCCTGACTTGGCCCAGGCCAGATTGTATGTACCATTACCGTTCAGGACCGATCCAGACACTGCAGCTTCCAAGGCAAACACACCGGCAGATCCATCCAGTAGTTTCTCTCCAGAGGCGCCTGCTGGGTTTTTGGTGATCTGGATTGTACCCGACCATCCGCTAGGGCCACGGAAGTTTGTGTTGGACTCCAAGCGGAAGTCTGGATCCGTTCCATCCTGTGGTATAGCATAAACAATCCACTCCCCCCCATCGGCAAGGGTCATCTTGTATTTGTAGATACCAATCCGGGGAGAGCTAGCAGTGACGACTTTACTGAAGAAAACACTGCTTTGGATCAAGGGCTGGAGGTTGGTGTACATTCCTGTCACGAGGCCCATGCCCTGTACCAAAGGGATGATTATCCTCTGGTTCGATCCACTAGATGGCGACAACACAGCGTCGGCAGAGAACGGCAAAAGATTCTCGGCAGTCAGCACGGTTGAGCTATTAAGTTCAGTTGCTGAAAGAATCATGTGCTGGATACCGATCGGGTTCACGTAGTACGAGATGGGGTTTCCGGGAATATTCGCATTGGTCGGTCCGTTCGCAACAACGTTGGCCTCGTTGTGAGAAACAACCATACCATAGCTCCCAGCATTTCCAGCTCCTTTCGCCCAGGTGATGGCATACGGGTGGGTGAATGTGGCATTAGTCTGCGACCCTAAGAAAAGACCAGCGTAGAATTTATTCGTTTCGATGGGGGTAGTGATGGTTTCCTATAGTTGTCAGATACCTAACAAGAGACTCATAATTTAAGTACGTACAATCCCCTTCTTGGGCACTGGGTGGTCGTTCCGCGCAGTGATGGTTTGTGGAATCGGACCTGTTGCCAATGGCACAAAGACGTCCTGACCGCCAGACATTGGTGTAACTGAGCCTAGCGTCGGGTCATGTTAGACAGTATACCACATCCAACTAGGAGCACGACTTACTTGGCACGACAGTTGAAGTAATAGAGATCTCCGCAGAGCTTGTTTGGCTCGCGCTCGTGGTGGAACTCTCTGGGCTCGGAGGCTTACTAGTCTCCGCAGAGCTTGTTTGGCTCGCACTCGTGGTGAAACTCTCTGGGCTCGAAGGCTCACTAGTCTCCGCAGAGCTTGTTTGGCTGGCACTTGTAGTGGAACTCTCTGGGCTAGGAAGCTCACTAGTCTCCTCGACAGGGTCGCTTGTTGACTCTGGGGCGTTCTGTCCTGAGGCCTGTTGCGTTGTCGTTGTCCACGTCCCAGATTGAGAATGGTATGGTTTAGTGTGCTTGTGATTCTTCACGCTTGAGGTAGTGGCTATCGGTGCGGCCGGTGTATACGCTGATGCTGGTACGGTGACAGGGAAATCGGACATCCAACTCGGCAACAATCCGCTCAGTAGCTCGTTCGGAAGTTCCTGAGGTTTATCCAAGGCGTCAAAGACGCTATCAATTCCCCAAGGCGCTTGCCTATCCTCTGTACCCGTTGGGGAGGGGGTAGGACGCCACGGATGGCCCTCACGTTCAAGACTAGTCGGATAGAACTGATGGACTGTCAGTACCTACCCACAAATACTAGGACAACCTTGTACTCACCCCTTGTGTCCCCGGTATGAGTAGCCTCTGGCTTTCCGCTGCTGGTGGATATTGCGTCTTCTCTGTAAAAGCGGCCGAGGATGTGACTGTTGGGGCCGAATATACGCCTCTTGCAGCTAGCAGCCACGTTAGCAGGACTGAAGAGGTCCATCTTTGTTTTGTCTCCATGATGAAAGCCCGTAGCACCGGCTCGGTCAATGAGGGGACACAAGTATCAATGTAATAATAGATAGAACAAGCTCCGCCGCCCGTTTGAGGGCAATGCGTCTTTTTGTACGAGAGTGGCCAGTAGGGTTGGGTATAGAACGATCAAAACATCACAGACAACAAGAACAATGATCGCGTAAAAGTCCTCCAACAAAGGGCATATATATCATGGGGCAAAGGTGAGAAACGATCAAAGCTCGGATCTCCAAAATCCCCTTCGGTATAATAGCCGAATGTACTGGACGCACAAGAGGCAGGCGCCAGAATATAAGGGAGAGTCCAAGCAGAGAGAGAAGAGGATAGAAGAGAAGAGCAGATGGAGCGGCAGATGCCATCTTCAAATAGAAAAAAATACCAGCGTTGCTCACCAAGGTCGAGTATAGATTCCGGTCTCAGCCAGTGAGAATCTCAGGGCCGGGCAAAACTCCGGTCCCGTTGCAGAGGGATACCAGATGGACACTGGTGTCCGGGATCGAGCACGGACAAGGTATTACGAGGCGTCGATCTGCACGGAGGTCAGTATTGTGGTGTCTAGTTGGGGGCTTGGAAGCATAACAAAAACATGGATTGGGGAATGCAGGGTCGAGGGGGCCGGAATGCAGCGTCCTCAGGCACCACGGCCGCGGCGCATGCAGTGTGTCGGAGGTCCGGCGGCGGGTATGTGCAGGGGAGGGGGAGCGTACTGCGACCGGGTGATGGAGACAGCTGATGGATGATTCAGTGAATCAATCAACGTGCATAACCGATGGAGGGGTGAATGTCTGTTTCGCAAAGGAATTGTAGTTCCAGGCTGCAGGAAGAAGTGTCGCGGCGGATGGGGGAGTTGGGGAGTTGCTGAAGGCACGGGAAGGCAGAGCCCAAGTGGAGCATCTATTCTTCCTCTGCTACAGGCCTACCTACAGCATCCCCCGCTGCTCAAATACTTTCCCCCTCGGATCTCTATCCCCCAACATTTGCCTTCTGACCTTCGTTGGACTTTTCAGATGCTCCAGGATATTCTCCGACCGGTCTTGACTGACTCGGCTCATCTACTGCGGTTGCCTTTCCAGTCGTCCCCCCTCGTCTGTCGGGGAGGCGTCTCTAGGCATCAAGGAATGTACCCAGCGCCAAGGGTAATGCCCATGTCTCTTCTTTCCCGGCCAACACCCGTCGTCACATTCCACCCTGTCACTCGTCGTCGTAAGAGACGCGAGTCCCTCTCTGACTGGCCTACGCCGGACTGACATGCCCATGTTCAAGGTCGGACCGAATCTCGATGTCCATGTGGCCTGCGTCAAGGAACTGAGGGTATCACGATGCAGGGGCTCACCCGACCAGATCATCTTCAGCCCAACCACTGCTTATTCGACAACCTTATTGGGGATGACCAACCCCGGAGACCAACGCCCTTCAGAGGGTCCAGCACTAAACTAGCTCGCGTGGGAGAGTGGGAGCCCGGGGTTTGTCTGCAGATCTGCTGCTAGGACAATCGGGGTGATGCGGGGATGACAACTACCAACTTGACTCAGTGCTCAGTGACAACCCCCCCGGAACCAATAATCAAACAGTTCAGATAAACTAGCGTGAGTATCTTTAAAATGACTTGGTATCATGACCAAAACTTAATTCTACAACAACCCCCCTCGAGCAAGATCACTTGCATCCGTCCGTACATACACCCATCATGACCACCGATCTCATACCTTAAGCCATAGGCTTCGACATTGGCTTGATGATGCCTTGCTTGACCATCACGCGTGGCTTGGTTGCATTCTGGAAAGTTTCCTTGGTAGACCACTCGGGACCGATTGGCAGACGGAGCGATCTCTCGTACTGCTGCCTCGTCTCGAAGGGGTGAGGGAGCTGGGTGGCCATGTACTTGGTGTTCTAAAGAGACATGGGACATTAGCTCATCATGCACAGGACGACAATCACACGCGACACAGCCCAGCCTGATCGTTCTTACCTTCTTGACCCGTTTCTCGTTGATAATGACCCGGGAAAGCTTGGCATCTTTCCGGTCCTCCGGCTTCACTCCCTCGACCTTGGTGAGGAAACGTTTCTGTCGCTTCTGCTGTTTCTTGCTGATTCCATCACCAGCCCAGCTACCCCATCCTGGGAGGGTGTTATCGATCACTTGATCGTCTTCCTCCTTGATGGTGTCGAGCTTCTCTTGGTCGAAGTCCTGTACAACTTCGTCTCCAGCAAAGGCCCTCTTTACCAGGTCATGATTCTTGAGGAGCACTGGCACGCTGTCCTCATCGTCGCTATCATAATCCTCTGTATCAAGCTTCTTCTTAGATGCGGGTGCCTTCTGGGCTTTGGGCGCCTTCTTAGAATTGTCGCTGCTCGTCTTCGCATCATCGAGCGTGATATCAATGGTCTGCTGTGAATCATTTCCTGTTGTGCGACGGTTGTTTCTGTTTGTCTGGACGAGCCACGGGTTCTCCTCGACAGCAGATTCCTGTTCTTCTGCAGCTCCTTTTTGGGGACGACCCCGAGGCTTGTTTTGGGAGCTGGCCGGTCCCTTCTTCTCGGGGCGGTCAAGTACGATCTTAACTTCTTGATCCGCCTCTTGCGCCTCCTCATCGTCGGATCCAGGTGCCTCTTCAAATTCATTCCGTGGCGGCTTCGCTTTGGTTTCTTTTGCAGACTTCGTATTCTCTGAGTGGCCGAATTTCCGTCGACCAACCTCAGATTCTGCCTCGGATTGGGATTCTTCACCATGAAGCTCCCGGTTGAGGCGTCGGACCTCAGCATCATTATCTGCTTTACGCGCAGCATCCGCATTTTGCATGAACTTCATAGAAAGGAGCTTGGCATGGGGCCCCTTCAACTCCGAGTCAACCTCGTCGCCTGCTTCGAGCTGGCTAAGCTTTTGACGGATCTTGCGCTTTTCAGCATCCGACCCGGCCTCCTCATCCCATGGGTCCTCATCTTCGGACTCAGAGCTGGACGAGCCGAGATAGTCTTCGTTGCCGTTCGTGACGCTCTTTCCTTCGATCCTCTTTCGTAGTTCTTCCTCCCGTAATGCCAGGTCTTGCGTGCCATGTCGAGCATCCTCATCCCAGGCGGTCCGACCGGTCTGCTTCAGGCTCTTCGCCCATTTACTCTCCTTGTGCTTGGAGCCCATTCTAGCCTCCGCTCTAAGTCGATCGTTCTTCTCCCTCTCCTCTTCATCCAGGTCCACACCAGCCTCAATGAGAGCCTGACGTTCCTGTTGCTCCAGCCTCTCCCGCTCCTTCCGGTGTACACGACGGTATGACTTGCTCTTAATCTTCTTAATCCGCTTGGCTCGTACTTCCTCCCGGAAGAGCAAATCACGCCGCTTGCGTAGTTCCGCTCTACGAGCTCTAATCTCCTCAATAGGCAGCTTCCGTGACTGTAGCTCTTCGAATTCCTGTACCTGATCCTCCGCCGACTTTCCGTTGGCCTCGGTAAGTCCGCTCTCCTGGAGGATGTTTTGGATGGTGCTTTCAAGATCCGTCCGCGGCTCAGCAGCACCCATCCGATGCGTCTGGTTTGCTTCGGGATCGGGCAACGGGAACACAATGTGCTCTGCTCGGCGGTTCGCCTTAACTGTCTCCAGCCAGCGGTCCATAGTCTCTTTGCTCTTTTCATATGCAGCCGTCCGGTCCAGCCGATCCTGCTGACGTTTTGCAAGAGGCGCATCCAGCTTGCCAGGAACACCGGACGTTTTCTTGTGCGAGGTTGTAGCAGAGTCGACGTGCTTCAGCGAACTCTTCAAACGAGAGTCTGTAATGGACGGCAGAAGATCGGCAATGGTGAGCTTCCGCGTAGAAGTCAAACCGAACTCCGTCGGGGTCCCTTGTTCCTGGCTGCCGCCTGTCCTTCGAGTCGTCTTGGTAGTACTCTCGTTATTCATAGAATTGACAAAGCTCTGTAGTTTCGAAAGACCATGTTCATCCACTTCGTCGTCATCAAGCTCATCTCCTGAAAGTGATAGTTTGTCGCTGTCGTCGGAATCGCTGTCTTCGCTGTCGGAGTCATATTCTTCTGAATCATCACTTTCGACGGATTGCTTGGACCTGGACTTTGCCTTCTTTTTCTCCCCTTCTTCCTCTTCTGCCATGTTCATGTCCCAAGCAGCAGTCAGGTCGATTGCATCCTCTCCGAGGTCGTCCTCATCTTCATCCAGATCGTCATCGTCCTCCGACTCTTCGACGTCTTCAGACAGTGTGATTTCGCGACTGCGCTTTTTGCGCTCCGGCGCCTTCTGCTTCGGTTGGTTTTTCATTGTAGAGCTACCGCGAAAAGTGAAGCCTTCAAATCTCTCCTCATCACTGGAACCCATCGCTTCGTCACTGTCCACCTCGTCGTCGCTATCGACCTCACCGATCTTCCACCGGTGCCCTTCGCCGTCGCTGCCAGCATTCGAGCCCATGTCCGAGGCATCATCGTCTTCGGTGCGACGGCGCTTGCTTTGATCCTGATCGTCCGAATCGTCGGCGTCTCGACCGATGTTTCGCTTGCGTTTGAACTGTTCATCTTCTTGGCCGAAGCGACTGCGCTTAAGTCCTAGTTTTGGTTTGTATTCGCTCTCTGCGATAGCAAAGGCGTTGAGGTATTTTCCAGGCCTGTTCCTCCTGGGGGCGGCTTTCGGTTTCTTGGAGGACTGGTCTCTGTCTTTGGGACCGCTCTGTTGCGTTTGACTGCGAGGCATGGTGGCGTCTGTCGCAGCTCCTGCGGGCAATGGCGGTAGTGTGAAATTTTTTCAGAAAACCCCAGCAATAGAGAAAAAAATGCCGTCGATGGCGTCCAAGCACCGCGACTGTGTCGAGATGCAGCAGTTGATTTTTTTATTTTGCCGATGCGGCCCAGGAAAAAAGTTCTTGGCGGGGCGGAGCTACTCCTAGCGCCGCCCAGAAGAGCCTTTTATCGACTCCGACACTGAACCTCCGTCTTGTCTCCGCAACCAGGAACAGCGACCGTCTCTACCTGCCACCATGTTCAAGCCCTCACAGCCGATGATGGCGCGGTTGCGCCTGACAACCAAGCAGATCAATGGCGGCTACTACAAGGGTACCCGGTCCGGCTCGATGGGTTACTTCGCGAAGAACGGATCCTATGTGATCGACTGGAAAAAAGTCCGCACTTACGTCGTGCCCGAGAACTTGGATCAGTTCAAGGTGGGTTCTCATGGCCTTACATTTGGGACAATTGCTTTGACCATGGCCCATATACTGACTTATGCGATCAGCTGACGCCCTTCGTGACGAAACGTATGCCTCCGACGAAATCCAAATACACTCAAGAGGTCGAGCGGAGGGGAAGGGCCGTGACGATTGAACGGGCTTTCGGAGGTCAGGACTACCTTGATATGTGGGCATCGGACAATGGACAGGAAGTTCTGGAGCAGGAGCGCCTGGAATCGGAGGCTGCAGAGAAATCGAAGTCGACCGAGCCTACTCGTCAATAGTCATCGACTTTTCGAGAAACAATTCGGATATTCAGACATAATGAGGCATACCCCGTCCCTGCGCTCTGGCGGTCAGACCAGGCATGGAACAAAGCGGCAGTTGATCGAGCATCTCCGCGTCTGCTGCTGACTCTCGAGGACGCTTAAGTCGGTCGCCTCCTCTTGCCTTATCCGCTGGCTAGCGTGGATTGTATTCTATGTACAGTAGCTGTGGGATTTGATGTTGATGGCACATATTATTGGGGCTACCTATGTATCAAGCAGTTGAAGAGACGGGGCATATTAGCCCAGGTCTTGGTCATCACCCTTGATACGTGGATCGGATTGCGGCGCATCTCTGGGTTTTTGCATATTAGCAAATGGTTTATTTTACCAATTCCAAATTTCATGAGCTTCGGAAAGATGTATGGTTCCTTGTACTAGGCCTATGAAAGAAATGTGCTATGGTTCAATGGATCCAAGGGAATGCAGCTGTGGGTTGAGGTATATAATGGACCTTCAACCCTAGGGGTAACTCATAGTCATGGTAGGCTGAATTTGCCAGCCACGCAAAACGCTTCCTTTGTCTTCTCTCTGCTCCCTATTGATTAATTCTTCTTGCAAGGTTTAATCATATAGACGTGAAAGACTATTTCAGGAAAAGCGCCTACATATACTTCAAGAATCACATCTAATGCGCCCCTCCATAGCGACTTGCTTATAACACCCTCCCCCCACTACCAAACCTGTATACATGTCGGCCATGTAAACAGCTCTCGTCAAACTCACTATGGTCTACGATGAAGGTCCTCTCTTTGTAGTCTATCACATAGTCTTCTTCCGTTTTCTAGTTCCGTGGCCACCAGATTTGTCTCCGCTGCACATACGGGATTGCGGATATGGTTATGCGATTTGCAGCATCATTGAGACAGCTATACCACAGTTATATGGGTATACCGATCCTAAAAGCGCTGGCACATTGAAATGAGCCTGGGAAATTCCAAGCTTTTGTTCGGGGTTCGTTCAGCCCGGTGCCGATGGCTCCCTTTACCTCGTGGGAGAGGTAACTGCGGTGCTCATCGTGTTTAGATAGTCAGGATAGTGCGTACCAGGGACTCTGGTTTCCTGACAAAAGTTCATGAACCGTGGTTATGATCTAACGAATGAGGCGGGCTTGGAGACGCTAGGGTGACTCGGAGCTTCAAACCGAGGTATGCGTAGAAGCTGGACAGCCAATGCAAGAGACCACTCAGCAAAGCCATGAAAGTATATTCTAGTTGTTGGACCGCCTCACCATCTTTTCTCATTTCGAGATTTCTGGGTGGTCTCTTGTCTGCTCAATAGCCGGATCGTCTCACAGAGGGGGTATATAGAGCGTGATCTGTGGTATCGTGATAGGAGTTCTCAACCAACCCCTAGGGACGCTTCCGTTGTATAAGTACTCGAGTACTCCGTAGCGTCTTCGGCTTTCGTCCGATAGTTTGATCCGACTCCTTTGCGAGGTGTAGCTGAGAGTCAATACTCATAGCTTGTACGACGGTCAACTGGGAATTCATAGAGCAAATAGTTTCGACAGCTTCCGAAGGAATTCTCACCGTCCCCGAGGCATTCGATGTGAACAGTTCCAGCATCATCTAGATTGATGTTGGCGTCATTAATAAGCCTGGACCCAAGTCGGGTGGCGGGCCGGTGAGTGGCAATAAGCGGCCAGGCGGGCAAGAGTGCGTGGCCGGAAGGGCGATCAGCAGCGGCGGATCGGAACCTCACGAGTCACGACTAAGAGGAAGAGCTGCATGTTCCCTGATGGCATAATACCAGCCCAGTTCATCCTCCATCCCCCTCCGCTTCGCTGCGTGTCTAGGTTGCTCATCCGTGGGCTGCGGTATGGAGACGCTTCACTGATGCTTCTCATCTCTGTACTGCCCTCCTCACCTGTCCGATCGAGTCTTGTCGACCGACTCTAAACCCAACGTGATCCCGACGCCGCGATGTTCCAGTCGTTTACGGGGAACTCCCGCCGTCCACGGCAGGTTAACCTCGGTGGCCGCAATACGAACCCTTTTGCCGCCTATCCCTCCGGCCGACAAAATCCTCACGGCGCCGGCCCCCAGAATACTCTTGCCATTGCCCAACAAGAACGCCTCGTGAGACAGCAAGAGAGAGAGCGGTTGACGGCCAGCCGGCTCATCCAACAGACATGGAGGGGTTATCGGAGCCGGAAGATAACGCGCAGGACGTGGCGCACGGAGTGGGATACCACGGAGAGGCAGGGCAAAGATGATCCCCCCTCTTTTGACACCCTCGCCCAACGTCCAGATGTTGCTCTGCAACAGTCTCTCCGATACGGATCCGCCACGGAGTGCTTATCACAGTTGCGTTTGCTGGTCCAATTTCTGGAACCCTGGAACAGTGGTGATGTTGCCCGCTTGGTATACTTCTCGGAGGCGTTTCAGAGAACGCTGCATGAAGTACCTACAATTGCGACCGAAGGGGAATGGACCACGCCGCTGAAGCGCCTGGCAAATCTGACCCTTCGTGTTCTGCGGTCTGCAACGTCGCAAACGTTGCCGGCTTTCGCCGTGGGGCATCTTCTCCAGTTGCTCGTCTTTCTCACGGGCCTTATACCGAAACAAATGGCACGGCTGGCCAAAGACTATTATTCCGTCATGGCGACTCTCACAAAAGACTTTGGATCGATATGTCAAAGATATCAGCTAACTCAGGATGACCTTGTCCAGAGTGTCCTTGCTTTGCTTCGACCCATTACTTCTGAGACCCTCACGGCCTACGAGTGGTTTGCAAGAAGCTACTTAACGATCCCCGACCTTTTGGAATACATAGGAAATCTGGATGGATTGGCGAACAATATCAATTATAAATTGCTAACATCCGCCTTGGGACCGTTACGAACGCTGTTCGGGGACCATCCTAGGAGCTCCGAGGACGTGGATGCCCGTCTTTGGCTGCTTGCCTATTTTATCTTCTTCCACCGGTGCGCTCTGGGGAACCAGGCAGGCCGCCAGGCACCAGAATCCGGTTTTGTCAAGGTGGTATCAGAGCTGCTCAACTCCACCGCCGTGCATATATCGCGTCGTCTAGAGTTGGAAGACTCCAGCGAGTATGATGACACCACCGAACGGACGCTGTTGCATCCCTTTGTCAAGGAGCAGCTAGTCAGCCTCGTGAATCAGAGTAGCATCACGGGGCTTCTCTCACAGCTACAATCTACCCGCCTCTCTCAGGGCGACCTGGCAGATTCCCAGTCAGATGCGTCTAGAGAAGCGAAGATTCTTGCTACTTATGCCCTGACCCTCCTGAGAGTCTTTCCTCGCCGCGGTGATGATATCCGGATGTGGCTGTATTTGGGGTCCGCTACTTCAGGCGACCAAGCCGCAGGTCAGTCGGGCTCAAGGATTCCAGCCATCAAATATTTCTGGCAAGCATCCAAGGCTAGTAGAATATTCGCTGCCATTAGTCATGATTCGACCAAGGTGTTGCCGCTGCTGAAACCAGCCGAAAACGCGCAGGATGCTAGGCTTCCAGGAATATCCCAGGTGGAAAGGGATGAGGAATGGACAATCATACTGCTATTCCTGGAACTCTACACGTTCGTTCTGAAAGTAATGGATGACGAAGAGTTCTTTTCCAGCGAGTCTTCTTTCACCGCCTCCTCGAACGCAAGAGTTTCGTGGACCAAGGAGAGCGCTTTACCCCTGGGAAATATCAAGGAGATGACGGTTTTTCTCAAAAACCTAGGCTTCACCCTGTATTGGAACTCGGCGGACCTGAGCGAAAAGGAAACTACTCAAGACACTGGAGGCATTCGAAGTTACTTCAGCTCACTTGCCGCGCCGTCGGATACCATTGCAAGCGTGAGGGACATTGAGATGAAGAACAAGGAGAAAGGACTCCCCGGTGTTACGGGAATTCCGCTCGACTACTTCAAGGGCTTGGTCACGGGTTTGCTGAGGATGATCCATGAGCGGGATTCGAGACGGAAATTCCTTCCTGATGGGCATTGGTTGATGACAAGCCGCTTCGACATGGAGGGCTTCATTCCTGCCGTTGTTGCAGAAGAGGAGAACAGGCACCAGCTCCAAGACGAAGACGACAAGGAGGAACACGATGATCTTATGAATGATGACTATTATGAGCCATCCCCAGGCCTGATTGGGACCGGCCGCGCTCAGCAGACACTTCGGATTGAAGCACTGAGACGCCGCCAGCAACAGGCCGCTCGCAGGAAGCAGCTGGAGGCCGTGGCCCCTAGACTGGAGATCCTCCGGAATATGCCCTTCTTCATACCATTCCCGACGCGAGTTCAGATATTCCGCGAATTTATTTATCGCGATCAGATACGCAGAAGACAAGGGTACATCGATCCGGATGCCTGGCGCATGTCTGTGGCGCAGGCCTCAATGGGTCGTATGATCGATGGTCGTCCTGCTGTGCAAGATATCTTGAGTCGACACCACGCCAATATCAGACGCGAGAGCATATTCAAGGATGCATTTGATGAATTTTACGAACTGGGAGAGGGTTTGAAAGAGCCCATCCAGATTACGTTCATTGACAAGTTCAACACGCCAGAAGCTGGCATCGATGGCGGCGGTGTCACCAAGGAGTTCCTCACGAGCGTGACTAGCGAAGCCTTCAAATCGACCAATGATACGAACTTGTTCGAAGAGAATGACCAACACCTGCTCTACCCGAACCCAGTTGCTGTTGAGCAGCGGCGAGAGTTTCTAAGACAGCTGGGTTTCGTCGAAAACACTGCTGAATGGAACGAAAATGTTCGCGATCTGCTCAGGCGATACGAGTTTCTGGGGCGAATCATTGGAAAGTGTATGTACGAGGGAATCCTGGTCGATGTCAACTTTGCCCCGTTTTTCCTGCTCAAATGGGCTTTGACGGGTGGGACGGGCTCGGCACAGCGTGAGACAGCATACCGTGCCAATCTCAACGACCTGAAAGATCTTGATCGGGGTCTCTACCAGGGGCTGGTAAGTGAAACCCGTTGCTCTCTGGTGCTGTGTACTCGCCGCTGACTGATGTGATAGTTGCAATTGAAGAATTACACCGGAGATGTTGAGGACTTTTCGTTGAACTTCACCATCGCCGATACTGTACCCCTTCCGGATGGGGGCAGTCGCACGACGACACGGGACCTGAAAAGCCATGGGTCGGACATACCTGTGACGAACCAGAACCGGTTGGTGTACATCTCGTACATTGCTCGCTACCGGCTTCAAGTCCAGCCTGCTCTGCAGACCAACGCTTTTCTCCAGGGACTGGGGCAGATCATTCAGCCCTCATGGTTGTCGATGTTCAATCAGACTGAGCTGCAGACCCTTGTGAGTGGCGATCAAGGAGACATCGATGTAGCGGACCTGAGACGCAACACGCTTTATGGCGGAGTGTACACAATCGGTGATGACAAAGAAGAGCACCCGACGGTCAAGCTATTCTGGGAGGTCATGGAGAAGATGTCAAACGCAGAAAGACAGAAGGTGCTTCGATTTGTGACGTCCACGCCTCGGGCTCCTTTGTTAGGTTTCAGCCACCTCAATCCTCGATTCAGCATCCGGGACTCAAGTGAGGACCAGGAAAGACTGCCTAGCACGAGCACCTGCGTGAATCTCCTCAAGCTTCCCCGGTATAGCAACGCCAATACCCTTCGGGACAAGCTCTTGTATGCGGTCAATTCGGGAGCTGGATTTGACCTGAGCTGATGTGGGTGGTGATTTTGATGACATGGTCCGAATGCCGGTCATGCCGATACGTGGAGTGCATTTGGTGATTTATTATGAGTTGCATAGCTGAGGCGTCCTGGCGAGCAGTACGTCATTTATTGTTGTTGTCTCGTTTCATTGTCTAGTCAATTCCGAGGATGTCTGCTATTTCTAGCTCGAGGTCCGGTGCTGCTGACATCTCGGGGCTTTGTTACCAGTGCGGGGGGGCAGCGTCGACCAACCGGATAGATAGTTATTATACAAACTTATTCAGAATGGGTTCTTTGAGTTGGGCTTCCTTTGTTGTTGAGCTACCACCGACGCGGTGGCTGCCGTTAACGTCCCGTTGAATGAAAGGTGACGGGGATGGGCCAGCCCCGGTGGACACCTGAGGCCGTCATGTCCCGATTAATATTCAATTTCCTTCATCCGTTCTGTTAGTTTTGCCGCTCGAGCTAAAAACTCGACGCAGCAAACGAGAGTGCAGGGCGGGAACCCACCATTCCGTAAAGCGCCGTTCAAGCGGCGAGCGCCAGAGCCCTTTTGGGCCTAGCGTCAACTTCCGGCCCAAAGAGAAATAAGGAAAAATTTGTCTTTGAGTTTTTTTCAGATAAAAAAAAAGAAAAAAAAAAAAAAAAAAGGCAGAGAGGTTTCTTTGGGGCGTCGTTTCATTCTTCGCCGTCTTTTCTCTTTCTCCTCCATCCGCTCTTCTTCTTCCTTCTTCCCCAAAAAATCATAAAACCCTTCTCTGCTGTCTCTCCCAGCATCCTTTTCTCTTCTCCCTCCCTTTTCATATCCCCCTTTTTCGAAAACCCATCGAAAAAAAATCTCGCAAAAAAACCCGGAAAAAAGTACAAAAAAACCAAAGTATATCTCCCCTCCAAACCCTTTTCCCGTCGGGCCCTACTGTGACTTTTTCCCACCTCTCCGAAGTGTGCGGTGTGTGTGTGCGCGTGGGTGTTGTTTGTGTGTGCATCTGGAAGTTTTCCCTCGACCGCCTATTCGTCCTGCCTCGTGATCGTGTGTCCTCTTCACATCCATCTGTCTGTCTCGCTTATCTTGCAACCGTCGTCTATCGTCGTCGTTGCTGGTGCCTGAGATCGAGGTTGGACCTTTATCGCGTGGATCATCATTCCCCCCCCCTCCCCCCATCACCGTGATAGTGTGACCGCCTGGGAGTGAATCCCCGTCTCCGTCAGTCAGCGCACACTGGCTCGGTTGGATCCCCTTGCTCATCTTCCGCTGTCATCGGTCATCTGTTCCACTTGCATTGCCCTTTGTCTCTTGAATTGTCGCTTGGGAGCTTGTCTCAACCCTGCAATCTGCCTGTCCATCCATCTTGTCCTGCACCCCTCAATATTCTCATAGACACTGGGCTAACCTCGTCCCTGGTCAACAGTAACACCACAAAAATGTCTGCCGACGCCTCTACCACCC
The DNA here is from genome assembly GCA_003184635.1 of Aspergillus sclerotiicarbonarius CBS 121057. Classification (NCBI taxonomy): domain Eukaryota; kingdom Fungi; phylum Ascomycota; class Eurotiomycetes; order Eurotiales; family Aspergillaceae; genus Aspergillus; species Aspergillus sclerotiicarbonarius. The sequence goes on along the minus strand of KZ826362.1, from coordinate 47,789 downwards.
CCGCCGTCGAGCCCGTCAACGGCGCTGCCGAGGCCAGCCCTGCTGCTGCTGCTCCCAGCGGCACCCCCGAGGTCACTGCCGTTGAGAACTCGGCCCCGGCTCCCAGTGCCAACCAGCCTCACTCGGCTTCCCTCTATGTCGGTGAACTCGACCCCTCGGTGACCGAGGCTATGCTCTACGAGCTTTTCTCTTCCATCGGCCAGGTTGCTTCCATCCGTGTCTGCCGTGATGCCGTTACCAGACGCTCTCTCGGATACGCCTACGTTAACTACAACAACACCGCCGATGGTGAGCGTGCTCTCGAAGACCTGAACTACACCCTGATCAAGGGCAAGCCTTGCCGTATCATGTGGTCTCAGCGTGACCCCGCCCTCCGCAAGACCGGCCAGGGCAACGTCTTCATCAAGAACCTCGACAGTGCCATTGACAACAAGGCTCTTCACGACACGTTCGCCGCTTTCGGCAACATCCTCAGCTGCAAGGTCGCTCAGGATGAGTTCGGTAACTCCAAGGGATACGGTTTCGTTCACTACGAGACTGCCGAGGCTGCCAACAACGCCATCAAGCACGTTAACGGCATGCTGCTGAACGACAAGAAGGTCTTCGTCGGCCACCACATCTCCAAGAAGGACCGCCAGAGCAAGTTCGAGGAGATGAAGGCCAACTTCACCAACGTCTACATCAAGAACCTTGACACCGAGATCGATGACGATGAGTTCCGCAAGATGTTCGAGGTCTTCGGTGAGATCACCTCCGCCACCCTCAGCCGTGATCAGGAGGGCAAGAGCCGTGGATTCGGTTTTGTCAACTTCTCCACCCACGACAGCGCGCAGGCCGCCGTCGATGAGATGAACGAGAAGGATATCCGCACCCAGAAGCTCTACGTTGGCCGTGCTCAGAAGAAGCACGAGCGTGAGGAGGAACTGCGCAAGCAGTACGAGGCTGCCCGCATGGAGAAGGCTTCCAAGTACCAGGGTGTCAACCTCTACGTCAAGAACCTGACCGACGACATTGACGACGAGAAGCTGCGTGAGCTCTTCGGACCTTACGGCACCATCACCTCTGCCAAGGTCATGCGCGACACTAACGTCGAGCGCTCCTCGTCTCCCGACTCCGCTGGTAAGGAGAAGGAGGCCGACAAGGAGAACGACAAGGAGACCGCCGAGGCTGAGAAGGCCGAGGAGAAGGCCAGCGAGTCTTCCGAGGAGAAGGACAAGGAGGGCAAGAAGTCCGACAAGAAGCCTTTCGGTAAGAGCAAGGGTTTCGGTTTCGTCTGCTTCAGCAGCCCCGATGAGGCTTCCAAGGCCGTCACCGAGATGAACCAGAGAATGGTCAACGGCAAGCCCCTCTACGTTGCCCTTGCCCAGCGCAAGGATGTTCGCAGAAGCCAGCTCGAGGCCAGCATCCAGGCTCGCAACACCATCAGACAGCAGCAGGCCGCCGCTGCCGCTGGTATGCCCCAGCCTTACATGCAGCCCGCCGTCTTCTACGGCCCCGGTCAGCAGGGCTTCATTCCCGCTGGTGGCCAGCGTGGTATGGCCTTCCCTCCTCAGCCCGGTATGGTGATGGGTATCCCCGGTGGACGCCCCGGCCAGTACCCCGGTCCTTTCCCTGGCCAGCAGGGTGGTCGCGGCATGACCCCCAACCAGCAGATTCCCCCCAACTTCGCTCAGGGTATCCCCATGGGCATGCAGGGCCCTGGTGGCATTCCTAACGGCATGGGCTACCCCGGTATGGGTCAAGTGCAGTTCGGACGCGGCGCTGGTGGCCGTGGTCAGGTCCCCGGAATGCCCATGGGTCAGGGTATGCGTGGTGGTCCTGGTTACGGACAGGGCCGTGGTGGTGTTCCCGTCCAGCAGGGTCAGATCCGTCCTGGCCAGGGTGGCCGTGGACAGAACGCTGCTCAGCCCGCTGGCCGTGAGGAAGCTGCCGCTGGTGGTCTCAACGCTCAGACTCTCGCTGCCGTTCCCCCGGCTCAGCAGAAGCAGATGCTCGGTGAGGCTCTGTACCCCAAGATCCAGGCCCAGCAGCCTGAGTTGGCTGGTAAGATCACTGGTATGCTTCTGGAGATGGACAACACTGAGCTGTTGAGCCTGTGAGTATTCCCTTCTACATACCTCATTTTCGTGTTGCATTACTAATATGTTGTTTTTTAGGCTGGAGGAAGAAGATGCCCTTCGCGCCAAGGTCGACGAGGCCCTTAGCGTTTACGATGAGTACATGAAGAACAAGGGTGAGCCTGAGGCCCCTGCTGCTGCCGCCGAGCCTGCCAAGCCTGAGGAGGCTGAGAAGGAGGCCGCTGCCGAGGAGACCAAGGCGTAAATCCTTGTCCCACTTCCAATGCCGGTGGTTTGATTCAGCAGTCTGCCATGTCAGAATTTTGACTCCACCTATTTTTGATGACCTCGATTACCTTTTTTTACTCCAATTAACGATTTCACCCTTATTTTCTCTTATCCTAACTCCTCCTTTTCTTTTTTACCACCTACCTTTTTTTTTTTTAACCTCTCTTCTCTTTCCCTCCTGGTCCTGATATCCCTCGGTTCCCAAAAGTTCTTTGTTAGTGGTGTCATCGGCCCATGATTAGCGAGCGACATTTACTGGATCCCTCTTTTTTTTCTTTCTCCCACTCTCTTCGAAGGGCCAAGCGTTCTTCCCAGGCGATGCTACGTGCACGTGATGCAAGAGGGCAACGAGCAAAGAAAAGCAGCCAACACTGGGATCGGAGATGAAAAGTTGTTCGGATGCCACGGTTCTCTCTTATTTCATGTCACGAGAGGGAGGAAGTTGTGACGTCTTTTCTCTTCCTATCCCGCCATACTACCTACCTCGTATCCTACGATATGACACGAGTGTAATATAGACTTATGACTTCCTCACGGGATTGCTTTTTCTTTCCTCGTATTATCACGTAGCCACTCGTATTCTAAATCTATTATTCCGTATGTATCTCGTAAACTTTATTATCGTACATGATATACATCCCCCTCCACCCCTCCACCCCGACTCAAAAAGTCGGATACTGCTGCCCAAACATATCCGTCAAATCATCAAAATTACTCCCCTGCAACAGATCCACAATATTGAAATCAAAGTCGGTATCATTCAGATCTGGTATCTGTCCGCTGGTGGTAGTATTATCGTGGTATGATGTGTTGGTTGTATTTGCGCCATGTTCTCGTTTTTTTCTAGTTTGCTCTTCTTCTCCTTCTTCTCCCCCCTCTCCCGGGATGTTAGGACCAGTGTGAGTGGTGGGTGGATGATCGGTGGTGGTTGTGGTTATGGGATCTTGTGAGTTACGAGGGCGGGAAGAGGAGGGATGATCTACTTTTCGTCGTTTGTTGGGTGAGGGTTCGCTTGTGTTAGTCTCGTGCATGTTTCGGGATAGGAGGGAAAGGGCTCTGTAGCAGTGTTTGGCTGTTTCCCATTGCGTGGACATGGTGTGCAGGATGGAGAGACATTTGGTTATTTCTCTGTTTGGGGAGAGGGTTGTTAGTGAGTGGGGTGTAGATGGGGGGTAAAGATTGGTATTGGTGGGTGAGTTGGTGTGGGGTTTGTGTGACAGAAAGGATAGGAAACGTACTGGACTCCCTTGGATAAAACGTATTGACGGAGTTGACATGCAAATGCAAGGACGAGACCTGACATCCAGGCAGCAGAGAGGAACCCAGGCCAGAAGAACGATTGGCCGCTTTCTTCTTGCGTGGTTAGTGCGGAGAGGATCTCCCTTGCAGCGTTGATGCAGGTTTGGAGCCCCGAGCAGAATTCGGGCGTTGATGGGTTAAGGGAGAGCGAGGGGCGGTTAATGAGGAGGATGAGGTGTTGGTAGAGGACGGTGAAAAAGGGAGCGAAGTTGAATGCGTTGGGGGTTGTCGTCGTTGCTGTTTGCGATGATGAGGCTGCGTTTGCGGCCGGTTGGCCTTGGAGCGTCTCGATGGAAAGATTGTTCCACCACTTGTGGACGTCTGTGATTAGGAATAGCACGGAGCTACGTCGGACGGAGCGCACGAAAATGGATTTGTGGAAGAGCTCGAGGGCTCGGCCTGTCAGGGTGCCGGACTCAACGTAGCTTGCAAAGGCGAGTTCCCGGCGAGTTTGCTGGGTTTCTTCGGCTGGCGAGGGACGTTGCGAGGGGTTTCCGAGAGCCTGGTTGTTCCAAGAGTGGGGGTAGTGTTCTCTTTGCTCGGGGAACAAGGTAGGTCGAAAGTTCTGGGCCCTGTTGTACATCCCTGGGATATGGGTCTCTGGAGCACCGGGTGGACAGACGTCGATGTCGGAGTCTTGGACGCCCAAGGGCAAACCGAGTGCTTGGCTTAGGTATCGATCAATGGCATATGCACACCAGAAGATCCTCTTGCGCAGCTGTCTGTCATGGGATGTAAGCTCCCGGTATCGAAATGGACAGCGATGGAGGCCCGCGTGTAGCATGGATCTGAGCATGCAGCCACCTACTGTGGAGGCTGTCCGGAGGGACATCCTCGCAACCAGGTATAGCTGGCAGGCAAGAAGTGCCTGAAGGGACAGAAGATCATTTCTACTAGTCAGAGTCCCAAGAAGAGAATGCATGTTGCTGGGGGACTCAATTCGAGACCCTATAGGCAGACGAAGGTCTGGGTGCACAAGGCTAGCCAGATTTAAAACGCACTGGAAGATCGTGGTCCAGGAAGCATTTCGGTGGTCTGGAGATGGAGAATGGGCCGAGTCTTGACGATCTTCGGAATAGAGAACCTCCATGGCCTGCAGGAATGTCGGGCCATGTAGGAAAGGGAACAAAGGATGCCAGACTTTGAAGTACATCATCATCAGTTCGCGGGCAGTATCCAGCGGGGGAGCATTCCCCAGGACTGCTGCCACTGCGGGGTCATAGGCCCATTGGCACGGAGACTGATCATTTTGCAGGGCAGCAGGGGATGTGTTCGCGGACTGGGAGACCGAACGCCGGTAAGGATGCGAGTCTTCGCTGCCCACCAGGGTGTCCTCTGGGTGTGGAAAGTCTTGCGCAGGCGAGGCGCCGCTCGGATCTAGACTTTCGGAGAAAGCCCGTCGGACGGTTTTGATGAAGTAGACTCCGCTGGAGCTACCGACAAACTGACTTTCGTCATGGGAATGGGCGGTCAGGGAACCGATCTCGCCATTGGTGAGGTCCGAAGACTCCATTCTGGCGGGTTCATGGTGTCTCCGTCGAGGATGAGGTTCGGAGATGAAGAGAAGTCGAGTTCGACTGGATGCCGTCTGCTGGCCGAGACGCGCTTGGCTTAGTCATGCCACGCACAACTTTATGAACACCACCACTATGGCATGTGGCATATCCATCTATGCGAATCAAATCACAAAAAGATGCAAAATCAACCCATCAGACCACGACCTATCATCATTCCCTCCATTGACTCCTAATATACTCGATCTAAGACCTATGCCATCATCAGCCATACCCAGATGTGTCCCAGGCTACGATGGAAGTGTCACGGAGAGATCGAACGAGGATGCGAGGGCATCTTAGACCCATGCTGGTTCTGCACACAATATCTAGGAATGACAATTAAATGCGGTCAACGGTGTTCTGGGTTGGTACTGCCTACATAATGAGAAGGGAAAAAAAAGACACAACAAGTCAGTGTCGTAGTCATGACAGCGTACAGGTGCAGGCATGGGAGGTGAGCTTGGGGTAGCAAACTCGTATTGGAGTAACATGGCTCGTAGGGACTGGGCAACCTAAACAGGGATATCGCTGCCTGCAAGTTAATACTCGTCCCAGAATGGCAGTGAATGATGGAATGCTTTCAAATGGTAGACTATTTGCTAACTAGCTAAGCCACAGAACCGCGATAGGCTGGCTTCTACTGCGGAGCCAACTGCTCAATCTCCTTGCAAACTGCATCCACGACTCCCTGCGTATCAGACGTTCCTCCGAGATCCGGTGTTACAATCCCAGCGGCGCACACCTTCTCGACGCAGTCCATCAACTTCTTCGCGGCATCCTTCTCGCCCAACCATGTCAGCATCTCAGCAGCTGACCAAAAGGTGGCAACCGGATTGGCCACACCCTTGCCCATGATATCAAAAGCACTCCCGTGCACTGGTTCAAACAGTGAAGGGTTCTTGCGGGTAGGGTCGAGGTTGCTGGATGGTGCCACGCCAATCGAACCAGCTAGACCAGCTGCAAGGTCGGAAAGGATATCCATATGCAAGTTGGTTCCCACAATAGTGTCCAGCGACTGCGGATTCATAACCATGTGGATGGTTATAGCGTCCACCAACATCTTGTCCCAGGTGACATCCGGGAAGTCCTTGGCAACCTCTGCAGCGACCTCGTCCCACAGAACCATCCCATGCCGCATGGCGTTACTTTTCGTAACCACGGTAAGGTGGTGACGTGGTCTAGAGCGGGCTGTTTCGAAGGCAAAGCGCATGATTCTTTCGATACCAACCCGGGTGAACATTGCCACCTCTGTCGCGGCTTCCCATGGCTGGCCAATGTGGCTGCGTCCACCCTGGCCGCAGTATTCTCCTTCGGAGTTCTCTCGTACAAGGACCCAGTCGATGCCATCCACGGCCGTGTTGAGAGGGGATTTGGTGCCGGGAAAGGTGCGCACAGGACGGACATTTGCGTAGAGTTGCAATGGACTACGGAGAGCTAATAGAAGGCCCCATAGAGAGACGTGGTCGGGAACATCTGGGATAAGTCAGTGAGTGTACATCTAATTAGATTGGAGTATGCTGTCTGCCTCGTAGAGCGAAATCGTCGTACCTGGATGTCCCACGGAGCCAAACAAGCCTGCATCATGTTTCCGCAGCGTCTCCAAATAACCTTCAGACATGTACCGACCATGATGTTTGTAGTAGTCCGTTCCCCATGGGAGATGGGTAAATTCGATGGTGAAAGTGTCCAGCGTCTGGGCGAGCTTGTTGATCACTTCGATGGTCGCTTTCACTACTTCCTCGCCTATCCCGTCACCAGGGATGGATGCGATGCGGTATGTAGGCTTTTCTGTAGGCATTTTGTATTGCAATGGTCAATATGCACGACTAGAAGCTGGAGTAAGTAGGTGATTTCTTGGAGGGTATGAACCCCGTATCTTCAAGCTCTATATACTTCCTCCCCGGCTGCAGATTTGGCTGAAGGTTTGTCCTAAGCATGTCGGCGAATCGTTGCCACGAATTTGAGCGTGGGGTAAACTTCTGGCTATTCATGCTTCATGCAATGGTGGGACTATAGGTTGGCACGTAACATGGATGCTTGCTGCTTCGCCAATGAAGACTATTGGATTGGTGGTGACCGCAAGCCGCACCGGCCAACCCAGGACGGCTAGCTAGCTGCCATTGGAGCTACCAAGCCATCCCAACACGGATCGCCACGAGTCGATTGGGTAAAGATCATTTTGAATGACTGTGTTCTATAGATGACATCGATGCCATTGAGGAGGAGGAAGATTGTTGACCCCGGATGGAAAGACCCAGGAAAAGCGAGGCTCGGCTAAGCGTTCAGCCGTAGAAGGCCCCACCGCCCCCGCGCTTAACCGGAAGCGGTAACGGGGGAGCCTTGGGATCTTGTATGATGGCAGCCCATCTCGATAACGCTTTTCCTCGCGGCGCTCTTAACTTAACCCTGCCCTCTGGCCGATACAATGAGGATCTCCGAGCGGAGCCGGTCACCCATCCACCCCTCCGGCATCCCCCTTCTGCCAAACTATTAACCGCCCACCACCATGGCCCCTGCAAAGCCAAACAAAGTATCGCGCATCACCGTCGCTTGTAATTCCTGCCGCTTCCGGAAACAGAAGGTGAGAAGATCCCTTACCTTGACAATATCCAAATTTAACAATGTTGTGCTTCTAGTGCAGTGGAAATAAGTAAGTCCTAGCTATACTTGAGTCATACATGCCATTGCTGCACCTTACAAGCAACTAATCGCACGCGGAAGGCCGATATGCACGCAATGCCACCAACACAACCGGCCATGCGACTGGCCCGAACAGTTGAAACGGTAAGCAACGCCACCTGTACCTATATAAAGTGCTTCATTCTTACCCCGACCAGTGGCCCTGCAAAAGGCTATATAGAAGCCCTGGAGCACCGTCTTCATGAAACAGAGAGTCTGCTTCTGAAACTACTGGCCGAAATCCCGGATTCCCAGCTCTCCGCCACCATCCAGGAAACCCAAGATCATCCCAGGAGTCATAGGAATAGCAACAGCCCAACACACATCTACTCTCCATCCCCCCGCTTTGGCAAACGAGGTACAGACTACTGGAAGAAGTTTCCTTTGCACACGGTCCAGGATATCCGTGACTGGCAGAATGATTGCCTGAGTAATGGAGGAAATGCCTCGGCACCACGCTCGGGACCGGATGTCGTCAAGCGTTCTTCTGTCCCACTTCCTCGATATCAACCAGAGATGGAATCCCCGAGAGACAATGTTTCTGAGTTTCACGAACATCGGGAGGCGCCAACGCTACCACGGATACATCAAATCGAGATGTCCAATAGCCCAGAAGATACGGGTGTGTCACCGGCTAAAGTGGTTCACAATCCTGGGTTAGATGATGAGGTTAGGGAAAGTCGCCCGCGGATTGATCCTGTTTTCGAAGCGATACAATATCAGCGCGCTCGCGCCGAGGCCATCCATGAGTTCAGTTCTAATGTACAGCAAAAGCCGAGTTTATGGAGGGGAGCGCCGTCTGTGAGCTTTCAGCAACAGTTTCTTTGGTAGTCTTTACGATGGGCGCCATGAATGTACGACTCAATTATTGGACCAACGATTTAAGTACGGATTCAGAGACATGCCTTGCTCTGGACATACTAGAGCTGTTTGGACACTGATTGAGGGTGCATCTTTGGTCTATCCTTATGAAACTTGCCAACCTGTACCCCCGCCTAGTGTCCTTGTGAAGGGCAACTGATATGTTATGCAAAAAAAAAGTCGACTCTATCAATTATAACAGAAATCGACCCCTATATAGACAAATGCCTAGTCCTATGATACCATGCCAATCAGTCTTTACAAGAACATGCCATCAATCAAGTAACCACCCCATTTTCTCTCAACTCCTCAATTCTAGACCCACTCAGGCTCCCGTCCCTCAATACTTCTGCTACATGTTCACCGGAGGACCGATAACCATAATCGACCCACAAGCCGGGCGGGCAGTCAATCGTCTGAACCATCCATGCCTCGCGCGCAAACTACAACCGTTCACCACGTTTAATATCTCCCAGCTACTCAAAAACATACAGTAACAGACCGTGCCCAAGACCCATTCATTGTCCCTTGGGCATCGTTCACTACTACCCCAGGCTCGAGTATCGTCGTGTTCGATTTTGATGATTTTGCGCTGTGCTGGATTTGTTATTTAGTTAGGGAATACTCCGTACATTGGGTCTCAATTCGTCTCGCCCAACTCATATCAAGAACCCTGATTGGTTTCTTTGTCGAGGTTGCTAGATTAGATACTAGCGATAGAGGAATCCGGTGCTATTGGGATTCGGTAGGTCCTGTTTACGAATAATAGAAAGGGAATTAATTAATTAAGGTAAGTAAACACTAAGTACCTAAATAGTCATTTGGAATTTGTATATGATGAGTCCAGTCCAGTCCAGTCCAATCCAATCCGGCCCGGCCCCACGACGAGATGATGAGACAGACCCCACATGTGGGGGATTCCATACATAGTAAGTAGTCATAGTCAGGACTTATCTAATGCGAAGGCAGCAGAAATCAGACCCTATTTTGGTCAGATTATGGTAAGTAAGTAGGTATCGTGGAGGTATTTCCTAAGCAGGAAAGTATGAAGCTATCTATCCCTACTAGACGCATTCTATACTTATTCTGATCATTGTTCTCTAGAAACTGGTCTGGTACTGTGTAGGTGGGATCCGGTACGGTTTTATTGATGGTGGGTTTGGATTATCGTGCATGATACCTGAGGTGTCTAAGTCACCTAGTATTATAGATTGCTTTATCGTACATCGTCGGTATGAAAAATTCCCGTCACCAATAGGAAATGTCTTGCCTTCGAATGATCGTGGATATCATCTATCCTGATAGATCAGGTTAATCATTCACTCTCTCTCTCACTCACACACACACACACACACACTCTCTCTCTCTCTCTCTCTCACTCACACACACACACACACACACTCTCTCTCTCTCTCTCTCTCTCTCTCTCTCTCTCTCTCTCTCTCTCTCTCTTGTGTCTCGTTGATGTTGGTTTTGAGATGAGGAAGTCGGAAGGACAAGGGGGGTTGGTTGTTGGAAGAGGTAGTAAGATTTCAATTGTTGTTTCGAGCTTGGTGGTAGTTTGGATGTGTGTGTTTTTTTTAATGTTATGGTAACATATTTGTTTGTATGGATCATTTTTATTTGTCCAGTCATCCCACGTTATATACACATTCTATAAACAAAATCCCAATCTATTATTTACAGCATAGGCTTCAGGTCATCCGAAACCTTGAAAGGAGCGGCAGTCTTGCTGCGGATCTCCTCGACCGTCACGCCCTCGGCGTGCTCAACCAGAGTCAGTCCCTCCGTAGGGCTGACTTCGAACACGGCCAGATCGGTGATGATCTTCCACACGCAGCGGGGGCCGGTCAGGGGGAAGCTGCACTCGGGCAGAATCTTGGGGTTGCCCTTCTTGTCGGTGTGTTCCATGGTGACAACAACCTTGGTCTTCTCGGGGTTGGAAACCAGGTCCATAGCACCACCCATACCCTTCACCTTACCGGGAAGCATGAAGTTGGCCAGATCTAGACGAGTTAGTAGATGTCTAGTAAAATGTCTCGTGAGCTGATTACGTACCGCCGTACTGGCTGACCTGGAGAGCACCGAGCATGGTCAGGTCGATGCGGCCAGAGCGGATCATGCCGAAACTCTCCTGGGATCCAAAGACAGAGGCACCGCGACCCAGGGTGACGGTCTCCTTGCCGGGGTTGATGCAGTCGGGGTCCTCCTCACCGGGCTTGGGGTAGCCACCCAGACCCAGGATACCGTTCTCGGCCTGGAGGACGACCTCCACGCCTTCGGACACGTAGGAAGGAGCAATCAGGGGCATTCCGATACCGAGGTTGACATACATGCCGTCGCGGAACTCCTTGGCGGCGCGCTTGACGATGCGCTCGCGGCGGGCGGTGGCCTCACCGGAACCTGGAACAGTCAACACTTGGCCTCAATGGCCTACGCGTCTGATGGGATACTCACCAGCCTGGAGCATCTCGCTAGGGTCCTTGGCGAAAGTGAGCTTCTCGATCTTCTTCTCGCCGGTGCTCTGGATGACTTTGTTGACGTAGATACCCTGCAGGTGGATGCTCTCGGGGTCGATCTCGCCAACCTCGACGATGTGGTCCGCCTCGACAATGGTGTACTTAGCGTTCTTAGCCATGGCCTCGTTGAAGTTGTTCATCGACATGCGGAACTGGCAGTTACCCAGCTTGTCGGCCTTGTGAGCCTTAACCAGAGCGTAGTCACCGAAAATTGATTCTTCCAGGATGTAGTTCTTGCCGTTGAATTCGCGGGTTTCCTTGGGGTCGTTCTTGATCGCGACGCTACCGTCCTTGTTGTAACGCACGGGGAGTTCACCAGTTTGCACTATCCTCATTAGCAGGGCCTAGCTAGTCGGTGGAGAGAAGAGTCGTACCGATTGTTCCATAAGCAGCAGGGGTATAGAAAGCAGGGACACCAGCGGCACCAGCGGCACACTTTTCCGCAATGGTACCCTGGGGGGTCAGTTCCAGAGAGAGGTCACCACCGAGATACATTTTCTCGAAGACTTTGTTTTCACCGATAAACGAGGCAATCATCTTGCTGATCTGCTTGCTTTCCAGCAGCTGGCCTGTTGGCGGTTAGACCCACGCATAGCTCCATTGTAGTTGAGTCGAGAACCTACCGAGACCAACACCCGGCATTCCCGCATTGTTGGAGACGACAGTCAGATCCTTGATTTCCGGGCGATCACGGACAGCATCGATCAAAGTGGTGGGGACACCGGCGAAACCGAAACCACCGACGAGGACGGTGGAGGAACCCTTCATGTCCTTGATGGCTTCCTGAGCGGACGGGCATATCTTATCAATGGCGCGCTTGGTGGTTGAGACGGAGAAATTCCGCCGCCAGATGGGGCGGAACACCGCAGGAACAGGCCGCGACATGGTGCCGACCGCCTTGACTGAGAATGATTCTGCAGAGGAGATAAACCTGGGGAAGGGAAGAAAGAAAGAAAGAAGAAGAGAAGACCGGACGAGCAGCGATAAAAGTAACACGGCTCTTCAGCATCAACCAGCTCGCCGTTCGGCTAGTGAGCGTCGCGACGCAGCCGACAAAGCGATTATCCGCCCCGACATCCAGCATCGCTTTGCCGCCTTCCGAAGCCGACCCCACCGCCTCTCCACCGCTGCCGTATTGCCTCGTACGCCCGTGGGGGGGAGAAACGTTCACCCTGCGGGGGGGCCGCCCCCTGTCGCGCTCCCCCGGCCCCTTCAGCGCGATCGACTCATCGAGGCACGCGATCGGGACGGGGGGGGGGGGGGGGGGGTCAAAATCTGCCCCGAGTCCACCGGCCTCCGAATTCCTGGTGGTTTACGACCAATTGAGCCTGGTCTGCCAGGGTCTTGCTGCTGCTGTGAAGCCCTGCATATGATTAGATAAGCCACCGATGGGCCCGTCACGGCACCGGCGTAATTTACAATTCCGACAGCGGAATGGGCGTCGGCAAGGCCCTGGCAGTTGCGCATCGGGAGAACTCGCTGGGCAGTGCCGACGCGTCAGTCCGACTCGGGAGATCTTGTGGGGTCTCGATCTGGGGTAGCAATTTCTCCCATCTTCCCACCTACGAGTTACAACTATGACTACTACAGCACTGCCGGCACCCAATAATTGTACCATAATTGTACCAGACGCCTTGTTCGCATTAAGACTTTTCATACATCATGCTAATGCCCAAGAAACCAATGAACCACCCGCTCATTTAATGTCAAGGTGCTGAGCACACTGCTCACTCTGGCAAGGAAGAATTGGCCAGACTCGGCCATCGTGGTCGTGCAGAAGCGTGAGAAGGATCGTCTTGCGGCAGTCGGTCAACTCTTGCACATTGTTATATTCAGATGGTTTCTGCTCGTTGATACTGGTGTAGATATTCTTGATGCACCAGCCGTCATCAGACTCAAAGTTCCACCACTCCAGATTCTCGGCCTCAATATGTTTCAGTGTTGGATTCGAGGTATGGGTGTATTTTTTCAGTCCGATGTAAAATCGCTTCGCCTCTGTAGCATCGGTAGCCGTCACAAGGTATCGGTGCCAGTGTCCCGGCCATTTGCCGGGCTGGCGTTGTTGAAGGTGGGCATAGAATACCATGTCTTTGGTCTGATCTGACTTGGCTTCTGTATGGAGTAAATGGAGAACTGTTTGGTTTTGACCCGGTCAGAAAAGATTCCAAGTCGCAGCAGGTTCAGGAATGTTAATTTATATTCCCATGCTCTGCTAATTCCGGACTCCTTTCCATCATCGTCATGCTGGATAAGATCGGAACTGAAGCCCGGGGTTTACTCCCCATTGGTTCTGGTCATGATCGTGGCACATCTACATGTGAAGGTGATGGAATGAGCAAAGTCAATTGCTCTCGAGAGCTCCAGACCTTCGGCGATTCACTTTCCGTGCATGGAGACGTAGCAGCCATGAAGCCTATCAGTACGTCTACCCAATCATTGATGTACCGCTACATCATCCAGGATATAAGCAGTGTTCGCATTCTTTTCTGTCCCTTGGTTCCTTCGCCTGGGGGCGACAATAAGCAATGTTCTTCGAGTGGACCCAGCAATTGAGGGCCCGCCTCATATTGCTGCGGCGAATCAAGGGCTATCCCATGTTTTAGATGCCTTTGGAATAATAGCAGTTCGAAAAGCGACGAATCTCGCATTTTGAGATCTGATGGCAATGACGTCAATCTCTGGTTCGGAGATCTGATGCCGTGGGTACCATGGTAGATATCGACCGGAAATGTCCCTCGATCCCAATCAAGGACCCTCCTGCGCTCAGCTTGCTTTGTTTTTGCGTAGCTATAATGGAGCCAAATATTAGGAGTCCTAACGCGGTATTGCTGGATCACCACATCCATTACAGCTCCCGCTTGGCCCAGCTTTGGATGATTCCTCGCGCTGTGGGTCCGTACTCTTTAATCTTCACAGCATCTCCAACGCGGTAGGTATTTCCTTGGCTAAATGTCAGTGCCTCGTCGTTACACTTGGTGATAACTCCTCGTATAAATGACGACAGTTCGAGACGTTTGCGGTGCAAAGATGGATATGAAGGTTCAAGAATTCGGCCCAGCGAGGGCTTCCCATGGGAGATGACTCGTAAACGGTCAACTTTGACTGTCAGGGTCATGTGATAGTTTAGAGTCCATCACTGTCGCGGAGGAGATGGCGAAGCATTGCAAAGTGCGCCTGCGTGCGAATTTGGAGGCGAAGATTGGGGAAGCTTTTGAACTTACTCGACTATGGGTCAACGATTAGCATGGCTTCAACTGCTTTCAGGTCTCCGCTTTCCTTGGTCGTAGGATCATCCTTCTCCAGACATCGTAGCCCATCTACACCTAGCTGCAGATCCATGTTATACGATGATGTTGCATTAAATGCATAATTACATGAGGGGAGCATAACAGCCCTGGCATATTGCGGAGCCCCACATTGCCTGCGGGGCTGCCTCTGGCCCGGTCTCCAGGGACAACTCGGCAACGGATACAGCCGTGGCTCAAGACGAGGAACGCCGAGGTTAAGCATATACCTAGCCCCCGATTGAGCTGAAACCTGCCAATTAGTACCCCCAGTCCTGCCCTTCCACACTCATCGTCAAAATGGCAACAGCATCCCTATTTGCGCAATTATCCCGTGTCCCTCGTCTGCGGGCCCGCGTGCCTCACATTGTATCCCGAAGGTCTATTGGATCTGTCAGTGCAATTGACTCGGGAATCTTCCGGACATTATTTGGAACCGAAGAAATTCGCAAGGTATTCGATGATGAGGCGTACATCAAGCGGTGCGTGGAGGCCGAAGCCGCGCTCGCAAGAGCCCAATCACATTGCGATGTGATCCCCTCCCAAATCGGCGACATGGTGACTCGGAAACTTCGCGAGTCCAAGCTGGATATGGATCGTCTCCGTCACGAGACCGAAATCGTCGGTTACCCAATTCTTCCCCTGGTCCGGCAGCTATCTGCGATATGCGGCGACGAGGCCGGGAAATACGTGCATTGGGGCGCAACCACGCAGGATATTATGGACCTGGCGAGTATGTTGCAGATGAAAGAAGGCTTGACTATCGTGGAACGCCAACTCAAGGAAATCATCTGTACGCTGCGTGGACTGTCCATCAAGTACAAGGACACGCCAATGGCGGGCCGCACACATCTTCAGCATGCCCTCCCGGTCACTTTTGGGTACAAGTGCGCGGTATGGCTGTCTGGCTTCCAGCGTCATTTGGAACGTCTGGAGCAGCTGAAGAGCCGCTGCTTGCTGGTCCAATTTGGAGGTGCAGCTGGGTCTCTGGCGTCTCTGGGGTCTGGAGATGACGGGTTACGAGTGCGTAAGGCACTGGCAGAGGAACTGGACCTTACGGATCCTCCCATCACCTGGCACGTTGCTCGTGATGGAGTGGCGGAGATAGCTAATTTTCTGGCATTGATGGGCGGATCGATGGGCAAACTGGCCCTGGACATTATCATCATGTCTTCGAACGAGCTGGGAGAAGTATCTGAGCCGTTCGTACCGCATCGCGGTGCCTCCTCTACCATGCCGCAGAAGCGCAATCCCATCTCGAGCGAAGTTATTCTGGCAGCGTCCAAGATTCTACGGTCAAACGCCGGACTTGTCCTCGACGGGATGGTTGCTGATTTCGAGCGTGCTTCAGGTCCCTGGCATCTGGAGTGGGTGGCTATTCCGGAGAGCTTCGTCATTGCAGTCGGGGCGCTGTTTCAGACCCAGTTTGCTTTGTCTGGGCTCTGTGTTCACAGCAAGCAGATGCTGGAGAACCTGCACTCAACAAAGGGACTGATTGTAGCCGAAGCAGTGATGATGGGACTGGCGCCGCATGTGGGACGGCAACAGGCGCATGACATTGTCTACGAGGCTTGCCGGGAGAGTATCGAGAAGAATCGATCCTTGCTCGAGTGCTTGATGCAGAAGTCCGAGGTGACCTCCAAGATGAGTGCGGAACGCGTGAGTCAGCTATGTGATCCTGTCAATTACCTGGGTGCATCGACGAGGATGGTGGACGATGTTCTTGCTGTTGATTAGCATGTATACATCCACGTTGGTTCTCCGCCAATACTGTCCGCTTAAGATAAATGAAGTGCAACCTGTCAAATAAGCTTCAACGCTACGGCACCGTAACCGCGTCCCCAATTCCACCTCCCACATGCTCCACATTCCCAAGCAGCCCCGCATACTTGGCGGGGAGCCACAGTGGATTCGGCGGGAGAAGCTCCAAGCTTCCGTGGGGTTCATACCGGTATGATTGTATCCGTGTATCTCACCCAAGTGGCGAGCCATGGGTTCTCCCTTTCTAACTCCCTGTTCGTGAGGCGCTGCTCCACATGCTCCATGGTCTGGATGAATCAAAGCGATCATGGGTTCATGAGGGGCCTCCGAGTCAAGCCTCGACGTAGGCCCTCCCTATTCTCCAGTGATTCTTCACCTCATCTACTTATTACTTCCTACTTGCGATTACTGAATACCCTTTCAGATAGTCAGCACTCTGCCTCATAATGATGGCCCCTACAATCAAGGAGCGAACACCTATCAAAGACCTGACCAAGGTCTTCCACTATACAGATACTATGACGCGGAAGCCTACCCGCGACAACGATCCCTACGAATATATGGCCGGGTTCGGAAACCGCTTCCAGTCCGAAGTCATCCCAGGAGCCACGTTTCGGTCTGTATTCAGAAGGTATCACGTACTCGGCCTTTACGGCACCAAGGCATGCCAACTTTAGCACTTACATGTACCGAGTGAGGCCGGCAGCTGCCCACAGTATGTGTTTCTCACCCCTTCTCAATCAGGTATGCTGACGCAACACAGATGGATACAAGAGTGATATCAAGCACAAATCAGATATCGAGAACTG
Organism: Aspergillus sclerotiicarbonarius CBS 121057; assembly: GCA_003184635.1. Lineage (NCBI taxonomy): Eukaryota > Fungi > Ascomycota > Eurotiomycetes > Eurotiales > Aspergillaceae > Aspergillus > Aspergillus sclerotiicarbonarius. The sequence goes on along the minus strand of KZ826362.1, from coordinate 30,676 downwards.
TTTTCTCTCACTTAATCCAAGGGTGGCAACGCTTGCTGGGCAGTCTGAATGGACACCGTTCTCTCTGCCTAAGGAAGACGAGAAGATTGACTTTGTAGACGGTCTGCACACTCTAGGTGGAAGCGGAGATCCCAATCTGCGGGAAGGTATTGCACTCTATGTTTTCATGATCAATGCAGATATGGTCCGCCGGGCGTACTGCAATACGGACGGTGACTTCCTGATTGTGGCTCAGCTGGGAATTCTGGACGTACAGACTGAAATGGGCGTGCTGTTCCTGCAGCCTGGTGAGATCTGCGTGATCCCTCGCGGAGTTCGTTTCGCCGTCCGTTTGGGCCCCGGGCATCATGTGGCTCGGGGATACATCACCGAGGTCTGGGGCTCTCGTTGGGAGTTGCCCGATCTGGGACCGTTGGGTGGCCATGGATTGGCGAATCCACGAGACTTTCTCCATCCTGTTGCGCATATCGACGAGAATCTCCACGAGGACTGGGAAATCATCGGCAAAATCAACGGTCAATACAACGCCATCGAACAGGATCATAGCCCGTTCGACCTGGTTGCGTGGCATGGAAATGTCGTCCCCTACAAGGTATGCCATCGTCTTTGTACCAACTCTCTATGGATATTAACCGCCTCCTGCAGTACGATTTGACCAAGTTCGCCTCTCAAAATGCAACCTCCATCGACCACACGGACCCATCCGTAAATTGCGTGTTGACTGCCCCATCCAGAGACCCGGCAACGCCGTTGGCAGACTTCTTGTGGTTCGGACCTCGTTGGGATGTGGCGTCCAACACCTTTCGTTTTCCGTATTTTCACCGCAACTCGGCTACTGAGTTCATGGCTTGTCTGTATGGAAGCGGACTTGGTCGTTCCGATGAGTTCTTGCCTGGTGGAGGTAGTGTTGAGATTAGCCATACGCCACACGGTAACTTCAGCGAGGACTATGTGCATGAAATGCGCAACCAAGTGAATGAACCTCGGAGGATCTTGGAAAGTAAGTTACCATAGCATTGTATTTCTTGACGTGAATACTAATTATGCAGATCAAATGACCATCATGGTCGAAAGCAGCCGGTTCTTCTTATTCACAGAGTACGCGCGTGGTGGTTGTGGGACGTTCAAGTATCAGGGTACAGATTCCAGGGTGTGGGATGCGCTGCCTGTAGGTCTTTGCGTCTCCCAAATGGCCGGAACAGAAGCTGATCCGTATAGGACAAATTCTCCGCGTACCCTAATATCAAAGAAATTCTGCGTCAAGTCAAGGCCAATAAAGAGGCACAGAAACAACGACTTGAATCTTACTATGACGATGATCGCCTGGCGGAGATGGTTAGAGGACAACAGGGTCAATAAATCCAATTACTTGTATTCATCAGCGTGATATGGAGCATTCACTGTGATAGGCATGAGGCGCATCTAGTGTTCTGGTTGGTAACATTCCCATACCATTGTTCCTCAAAAATCCACTGGCTGTTGGCTTTGTAAGCCACCCATCTGCTCTCAGTATCCCAGATTTAAAGTTCCCAACGGAAATTGATGCGTTATCTCCGCCTGCATTAGCTCGCTGTACTTCGCTGCTTCTGCAATGCCGAGGCCGAGCGGCTTTAGTTGCCGGAATAATAATTCGGAATAATGTTTTGATCTCTAGCGCATTGTCTAGGAACTACAAAAATAACCGGAATAATTATGCAACACTTGACCTAAATTTACTCTATCGTCATCTCATTGACATTGAGTGATTAAGCTTCTTTTTGAATATCTTTTTCCGATGCGAAATCACAGCCACTGCAACCCTGCCCCTTGATGTCATGAACAAAATGCCATTCATAGGTGCCGTAACTATAAGAGGCTCGCTGGCCTCGGCCCATCACTTGTTTCCCTCGAAGCATTTATACACTCAGAAGATACATTCTTAGTGCTCTAAACAGGATACACCACAGACAGCCTCAATCCATAGAAGCCAATCTACCACAATGGACATCCTACCCCGAGCAAACAACGTCCTCAATATCAACCCTCCCGTCGAAGTAGAAGAAGCGCTGTCTCTGCATGGCTCGGACTGGCTTTGGGCTGTCACGGCCATCTACGCAATCTGTTTCGTAAGTTTCCCCTCGCTTTACACGATCACTGATGTCTAGTCCACACTTCTTTTAGTGCTGATATACTAAATTCCTTTATAGCTCGGCCTGTTAGTCCTCTGCTTCGTTGCGCCTCCTAGCAATAGAGTCTTCCACTATACCTTCACCATGGCTCTTCTGGTCGGCACCGTGACCTACTACGCCCAGGCTTCCGATCTCGGTTGGAGTGCCGTTGAGCAAGTCAACCAGCTCAGCCACGGCTCGACCCGCCAAATCTTCTGGGCCAAATATATCAACTGGGTCGTCGCCTTTCCCTCGTTCGCTTTATCACTCGGTCTACTGGCAGGAGTCTCATGGACTACCATCATCAGCAACATCTTTCTCTCGTGGTTCTGGATCCTCACCTACCTCGCTGCCGCTTACACAGCCACCAACTACAAATGGGGCTTTTTTGCCTTTGGCACGTTCGCGTGGATCATCCTCGCAATGAGTACGGTTAACGAGAGTCATGAATCAGCCTCCGCCCTTGGCATTGGTCGCGACTACCTGACGCTGTCCGGGTGGTTGAACTTCTTGTGGCTGTTGTATCCCATTGCGTTTGGTCTAAGTGATGGCGGTAACCTCATCAGCGTTACCGATAGCTTCATATTCTTTGGCATCCTGGACTTGCTGATGCTGCCTGTGTTGAGTTTTGCGTTTGTGGTTCTGGGTCGCAACTGGGACTTTGGCAAGCTGAATCTCGCCTTTAGTGAGTATCGTGGATATCGACCGGGCGAGGTTTTGATCAAGGATGATGTTCCCGAGGCGAATGAGACCGCTGCGAGTTCTTAAGTGACTGATGGATGGAACTATTGGCTGTCAGACTTGGGTTGGCTTGACTTTGAAGGGCCAGAATGAGAAAGGGTTATAGTGGGGATGAGTTTATTTTTGTAAGATCTATCTCCGATACAGATCAAAATACAGCTGCGTGGTCCATTTTCCTGCGTTAATGACGAAATAAGGGACCGGCAATACGGATCTGACCCCGGATTTCCCAGATACCGACGAACGGCCAAGGCGTTCGTCCCATTGGCCGGGCCCCGTACCATACCGGTTTCCGTACGGCTGCCCCGCGGCCCCGGCACCTCGCCTTACCGCATCGGGACTAAGGCAATGCCGGGGCTGCAAGTAACCGGCAATGAATTATGAATCGTCTCCCCCACAGCTGCTCTTCTTAACTTTTCATCTGCTGGCCTTATGCTCCACGATCCTACTGGATAAGGCCTAGGTCATACCCGCCCTGGTTTGACAGCTTCAACCCTTCCCGTCCTGGTAGCGCTTCGAGGATCATCATGGTCTTGCGAAAGTGTACCATCTGTGATCGGCGGTTCAAGAAAACGGAGCATTTCAAGCGCCACGAGCGCTCCCGTCAGGCAATCCATCTGTAACAATCTCTTATGTGGCTGCTGACAATCGACAGATACCAAAGAAAAGCCTTATGAATGTAGCATTTGTCATAAACGATTCTCTCGGAGGTAGGACTTCGTGGGCTATTTGATCTGCATCACTTCGTACCTTGCTCATACAGTGATAGTGATGTTCTGAGCCGCCATGCCAAAGGACACAATCAACCAGCGACCAATGCAGCCAGTGGGCCGGTTGCCTGCCTTCCTAAGCCGACGGACCAGGCGCCTGCTCATCAGCCGTCGATAATCTCAAACGATAACCAGGACCATGTTCCTGTCATGGATGCGGAGAATGCCCGCTCATTTCAACACAGCTCGTCAACAGCTTCCGATATGCCATTTTCCGCAGCGGCCGACTTGCCGTCCTCGTCCCTGGACTTTCTTGCCAATATCTCTGCTCATCAACCTCGCACCGAACCCGCAGTTGGTTCAATAATAGCGAATGAGCAGCCAGGTTACCTTGGCTGGAATGACGTGCCTGTCACGGACCAACAATACTACAGGGAAACTGTGCTCGAACCTATTCATGATGATATCCTGCAATTCTGGCTGGAACCGCAGGCGGATTCAATCTCGGGGCATGGGTCGATAGATGTGAGAGGGGATTCCAATTTTGGCCTTTTGGGAGAGGGTGCCACCTCTTCTTCAGAACAACCGAGACCATCCGTTGACAGTACGGGCTTGAGGTCGGGAGGGAATATACCAAATGAGCGATTTGCCCGTGTTCAGCGCTATTGGCTTGCTCCGTCCAACAACACGGGCCGACTCATGAATAGTGTATGGCATGACGTAGCCTACAGCGATCTGGACAGTGTCTTTGCTTTTCGATCAGTCCGCCCAGCTAGTGGCCCGTCCGGCTATCTGAAAGGGTCAAGATATGGGATCGACGAAGAATGCAGACAGCGCCTGTATACCATATTTGGCCAGGGCCGGCAGAGTCATTCTCTGATGCGTTCGCCTGAGAACACTGCAGTCTCGCCCTTTACCCTTCAGCCCCGCAACATTCCCAATTTTCCTCCAGCCGAGGTTCTCGATATGGCACTTGATCTGTTCTTCCGCGATTTTCATCCCCTCGTCCCGTTCATACACCTCCCCACGTTTTCCGCAAAGAACACCCATCCATCCTTGCTCTATGCCATGTGTCTGATTGGGATGATTCTTCTGGGAACAAAGGGCACCATAAACTTTGTCCTGCATGATTTTCCGGTATGTCCAGGTTCTATGTTCTGTGTGCATCGCTGATGGTTTTCGCAGTTCATGCTCGAGAGTATCACGGCAGATTTAGCCAAGTGCTCTGTGGGTGTTGAAAGCCCCTTTCCCACCATATCTACGTTTGCAGCTGCCTTTCTATTTCTTAATCTGGCTGCCATGACTGGGGTAGGTCGAATGTCAGGCGTGTGGGCTTCACTAACTGTTATAGGAAAAGGAACACCTGGAAAAGTGCCAGATGCTCTATGTTAACCTCATCTCGGTATGTCATATCATCAGACCCGGGAGTGTGACTGATGCATGATAGGTCGCACAACGGCATGGCCTGTTTGCAGCTACAGAAGGACAAGTCCTTGACATGAACCTATTCGATGCAATTCCCGATGTCGAGGCACGGTGGAAAGCATGGAGCAAGGTTGAGACGGTGAAACGGTGAGTCGCGCACGTGGACAGCAGGACGTCACTGACATCACAGACTCATCACCGGGCTATTGCTGTTGGACTCTTGGTACTCTTCATTCATGTCCACTAGCCCTATTATCGCGCCGGATACTACGCAGCTGATCTTACCATGCAACGAAGCGCTCTTTCGAGCCACAACATCCGCGCATTGGATGCAACTCAGCAACAGCGGAAATCCCTTGCTAATGCCCACTATAATGATGCCGTCGGAGAATGTTAGTGTCCCCAACCTTGACAGCCCTAAGGACGATCTGTGCATGTATGGGGTGTTGGCAATGGTCCAGCTCCGACTCTCAGAAGCCTATTATCGTCTCCTTTCCAATCGTGCCAGCTACCCCTTTGCACCGTGCAATACATATGCCATGGATGGTCGTTCCAGATGCCTGCCGTCTCTTCAGCTTCAGATTTCGAGCAATTACGGCGACGTGTTAGACAGACTAAGCCCGAACGGGTCCGTCATGTGGCATAATATGTGCATGACGCTGACCGCAGACATTCAGATCTTCGACATGGCCGCAGGGCGTTCAGGCCCGGCGCCTGCCCGAAAAGCGCTGGATGACATTGCGGCATGGTCGCAGACACCGGCTGCCCGAAGAGCATGCTTGCATGCGGCCCACATCTACCGGGCCATGACGAACCGCAAGGCGTCGGATCATACGATGTTTCATTCGGTGTTTTCCCTCTTCTCTGCAGCGCTCGTCTTGGGTCTTTACGTCTTCATGGTCCCAAACTCTACCGAGTTGCAGGGTGGATCCTCAATCGAACTCCTCGATGACATTAATTGGCAGAATGTGGGCACGGAAGGATTCACCAGCTATATGGAGCCTCGAGAGGGCCAACCTTTGCCACCGTCGGAGGAGCCAGCGTTGGAATTCATCCGACACGGCGGCACGGTGTACCTGCGCGGAGTTCCTATTCAGGGCGGGTATCAGCCCGCACGACGCATCTTGCTGGACTACGCAGGGTTGCTGAAAGATGCGGGGAAATGGAGCGTGCGAAAGTTTTCGTATGTGCTGCATATCATGAGTGATGTGTTGATGGAGGTGGAATGATGTCTGCCAGACATCTACATCGGTTGAACTCCGGCACCATCAGCAGGACTGGGCGCCAGTCATGATCCAGTATCATGAACCAACATTATGAATACCATGCCAGGATATATCCCATGCCAAATGTATAATATTTTAATTACCTCAAACCCACAGAGACAGCTAAACCCACGACCTATTCCTCACCCTCTCATTCAACATCTCCAACTCCTCCTTGGAAGCCACCACACCCAACATTCTCCCTCTTTCATCACTCTCCTCCAAACCCTCGTTCCCCCTCTCTTTATCCCCCGCCAACACAACCCTCAACCCATCCACCCCCTCCCCTTCCCTTTGCTTCTGCATCTGCATCTGTCCCCCCCTCGCAAACCACAACCCCTCCCCATGCTCCCTCTCACTCCTAACCTGAAACCACCTCCCCGCACCACTCCCTTCCTCGCCCTCCACCCCAACCACACACCTCTCCCCCCCACTACTACTACTTGTACTCCCCCCCTCCTCCTCCACCTCCACCATCACCTCACTCCCATCCTCACTCCCCTCATCACTCTCCCCCGTATACTTGGCCACACTAATCCCATTACACCTCGCATTCGGAATATGCAGCACATCATGCAACACGAGGATATTTGTTCGCGGGTCGTCTGGCGCTCGCTGCACACGGAGTTGCACGGTGCCGACGCCCAGCACCCGCTGGTTGGCGATTTTGCATGGTGCCCGTCGGTAGTCGCTGAACGAGGAGCGGTTCTTGGCGATGTGCGTGTTGCTGTTGGTGGGGAGGAGGAGCCAGTCGAAGCAGCGGGTTGAGGGTTTGGGTTGTTGTTTGGAGGGGGAGGTGGGTTTGGTTTTGATTTGAGGGTGTGGACGTGATGTTGTCTTATAGGGATGATAGTGCTGATGATGTTGATAATGATGTACTAATCTCGCAGGCATTTTGTGTTGTGTTCTTCTTCTTTGATGTATTCGTGGATTGGATATATAGACCCCCTGGTGCTTTTCTTGCAAGGTATATATAATAATAAAATAATATAACCCAACCAACCAATAAATCAAATCTGATTAATAGTAGTTATATCTTCATAAAATATAAACCCAAATATGAATAGAATATAAATATGAATAGCACAGAAACTGTAATGAAGCAACCTCCCGGGCGTATATATATCCCCTTCCTCTGAACACGCGTTATCCCGAGTCCATACCGGTCTAGACTCCCTCCGTGGCAAAGGGTCCACTTCCGCATCGGGAAGGCCCTTACTGATCCATCCGTCCCGGCTATTCATCCATCCATCCATCCATCCATCCATCTACCTATCGATCTCCTCGCCCTGTCATTCACGGGGGGGAAGGGGAGGAGAGCTGAGAATAGAAACGTCATGTGATATATCATATATCATATTAAGGCTAGATCTATCTATTCACTTAGTTACTAACTTAGGTACACTGTTTCATGTTTTAGTTACACGGTGGAAAATCCAAGACTGTGGGAGCTAGGTAGGTAGGTACTGGGAGGCGGGTTGGGTTGGGGTATACTTAGTCATAGAAGTCTTGACGTAACTACGGATAGTTGAGGGAGAAAGCTTATTCAGATGTGGAGTTCACACGGACTACGGACAATTTGATGGCGTGCCGGTGATTTTGCTTGCTTGGTCTGCTTGGTCCACTTGCTTGTCGTGGTTGGTTGGTTGGTTCTTTGTCTGTCTGTGGGATTATCTTGTTGTGTGGGTTTCTCTTTTACCTCTCTTCTATCTTCTACTTTGTCTGGGTGGTACTTAGGTATGTACAGATACAGATGGTAGAAGAGGTACATAGTACTGTGTAGTTGCAGTTTATGATCAGTCATCTCGGCTCTATAGTATACTAGTTATGTATGTATGTACAACAGGAGGATCTAATACAAAATATCCCGAACCATCTCCCCAATCGCCAAACTACTCGTCAGCCCCGGACTCTCAATCCCCAACAGATTCACAAACCCCGGAAACCCCTCTTCTTCCTGTACAACAAAATCCTGAAACCCCTTGCCCGTATTCACCGCACCCCCCTTGCCCAACTTGGGCCGAATCCCACAATAATCCAACTCAATCGCCTCAACATCCACGTTCGGCAGATACGCCCGGATCTCCGGCAACGCCTGCTGCAATCGCGCCGGACTCGGCCTCAAATCACTCGCATCCTCCACCCACTCCACGTCCGGCCCAAACCGGATCCGACCCCCCATATCCAGCGTCAGATGCGTCCCCAATCCCCCCAACCCCGGCAACGTAGCCGGATACACCAGTACCGAGGTCTTGGGCCTCGAAGCAGCGTATGAGAAATACGTCCCCTTGGCAAAATACGCCTTCCGATGCCGACTAGCCGGTAATAGCAGATTACTGATCTCGCACGCTGCGTTCCCGGCGCTGTTCACCACCGTCTCGGCCGTGATTGTTGTCTCGGTCCCGTCCGCAGACACAGCACTGATCCGGTACCCGCTCTCTCCCTCGAGGGGTTCAATCCCCGTGACTCGCGTCAGGAACGCACAGTCCCCGCCCCGATCTTCAAAATCACCCTGCAGATACGTCATCAGGGAATGACTATCCACGATGCCTGTCGTCGGGCTCTCCACCACCCCAGCGAGTGCTTGTACCTCCGGTTCACGACGACGGGCTTCCTCCTGTCCGAGGATCCGGGTGGGGACGCCGATGCGTTGGGCGTGCTCGTGCACGCGCAGACACGCGGCCCATTGCTCGGGGGTTTGGGCCACGATCCATTTCTTGGTGTTGCGGTGCGGGATATTGTGTTGCTTGCATAGCGAGTACAGGAGTTCTTTGCCTTTGATGCAGAGGCTGGTTTTGAGGGTGTCCGCGCCGTAGTATAGCCCTGCGTGAATGACCTGCCCAATATAATTATCAGCCAAGTTGATGTGGTTTGTTGATGGTGGAGGGGAATTGAGTTTGGATTCAGGGGAATGGGAAGGGTACCTCTGAATTCCGACTACTCGTCTCCGTCCCCGGAGCATCATGTCTCTCGAGCAGGATCGTCGATGTGCCCTCTTTCATGGCGAGTTGGCGGGCAACAGCCAGACCGACGACCCCGGCGCCAATGACCTTCATACAGAGCGGTGTGTTAGGGATTGGGTTTGTTGCGACGTGAATGGTAGGTGGTCAGGCGAGGGATTACCGCATGTGTGACGTCGGCCCTGGAGGCGCGGGTGCTGGAGAAGCCGCGGCGCGAGACGAGGCCATTGGGGATGGAGCGGAGGATGCGAGTTGCCATTGTACTGGGGTATGTCCTGGGTTCCTGGGAACTATGGTGAATGCATTGCACGGGATGTTGGGGTGACGGTGGTGAGGAGAAAGGTGGTGTTCCCCACTGGACTGGGCGGAGTCGGCCTCGGCGCCGATCCCGATAAGCTTTGAGTTACTTATCTATCGGTTATCGAGGTACCTTGCGGGTTATGACATTGCTTTTAAAGGTGGGGGTGAATTGATTTCTTGATCATGGAGGACGCTGGTCTATTGTACGATAAATCGCTACCAATGAGAGTATCATACAGAGCGATGGCGTTGTGTCACATTAGGCACGGAAATATACAACGGCACAAGGGCATGGCGGATATACACCAAAGCGCGGTCTATCGAGTCTATAACTAGCCACGCTTTCCTACATTCTTAAGCATGTCTTCCAAATGCTGCGCAAAGTTAGTCAGCTTCTCTCAATGATGCACAGCAACATACCTGTTTCTGTTCGGCGGCTAATTTGCCATGGGTATCCTGCATCCGTCAGCACCAGCATCGTCCGCGGATCGAACAACATACACTAATAATAGCCAGAACAAGCGAGTAATTGTTGTAAAGAAACCGCTCCCTCCGCTTGGCGTCCCCGCCAATCCGGCTGAGCTTCGCCAGGAGATTGTCGAACTCCGCCGTCAACCGTCCCAGACTATTCGCCACCGGCTCGTCGTCCCCGGCCTCGCTGCTGAGCACCAGAATGCCATGCAGGAGTTGCCCAAACCGTTGCGTGAGGAAGTGAGGGGCCGACGACTTGTTCAGGTCATCCCCCCCGGCAATCGATAACGCAGAGACTGCACTGCGGCCCGTGTTCGCAGCCACCCGCTTCAGGGACTCGCACTGCGTGTCCATGATGACCTGGAACCGGGGCCACAGCTGCATGTTGATTCCGTTGATGTACGAGTCGGCGACGGGCACCTTTCGGCGCTGCAGTTCAAAAGCAGCTTGCTGGTTCAATCGCACGCAAATCAACACCCCGAGCGCATCCGTCGTCTGTTCAATCAGATGTTTCGTCATGCCCTGCCCGAGCGCAAATACCGGTTCGAATATCTCGACGGCCTTGCGAGATATCTGCTTGAAGCCCAACGCGGAGAACATCTCGGTCATGAAAGAGTATTCGGCGGAGATATTGTCGAGAAGAGCAAGATTGAAGTTTCGGAAGGGAACTTCAAGCCCGTGGAAGGAAGGGTCCTCCTCCGCTAGGTAGGAAGATATCGCCATCTGGTTGCCGGCTCGAAGAATATCGACCCTTCGTCCGAGCGAAAACGGGTCGTGCGCCGCTGAGCCAGCTCGACCGCCGGGAACGATATTACCTGCGGCTGTCAGTCTCATCCACATGATGAAGTTACCAACGCGGCAAACCTGTCTTATGAGAGGACGGGTCTCCTCCTAGGACCTCATTTCGATCGCTCGGATAGACTTTAATCTTCTCGAGAGCTTGATGATACCGCGTGAAATGGGACAGATAATACCAACGCATCGTATTGATATACGCCTGCGTGATCTCCCCCGTGAGCGCCGGGTGGGCCCTAGAGATGTAACCGTACAGGTCCTTGAACTTGACCAGTCGCTGCTGCTGGATGATCTGGGCGTTGATGTTTGGAGACCGGAGGGCTCGAATCTGAGAGACCAGGTAGTCCCGAATCCGCTCCACTGCCTGCGTATTCCGTCAGTCAGTTCGAAAAGTAATCTGCAACAGGAATGCAACCTTCTTCTTGATATCGCCCAAAAGCGGGCGCACATCTTCGATGGATTTGCTGCTATTGGAGCCCGAGACCTTGGCTTCAATGCTGGCTGTTCGGGTTTCAATTTCATTCAGAGCCTTGACCCAGTTGTCATCGATGGGCCCCTCCGCAACCAACCGAACGGTTTTAGGAGAGAGACTGATTTCCTCCACAGCAGGACCAAGCAGCTGCTCCACGTTTCGTCGGTTTTCCAGCATAGCATTCAGTTGTATGGAGCGAGACTGGAGACTCTCAATCTCTGCCGAGACAGCCCCGAGCTCATTCTGAAAGTCATTCAGGTACATCTCAACTGACTTGGAGACATCGTCGCAGCCCGTGATTGCCGAATGCAAGTCCTGGAATTTGTCCCTTTCCTTTTCGAATTGCTGGAGGGTCTGGGCACCAACATCGCTTTGCAGGGTCCTTCTTGGTTCGTCATTCTCGGCGACAAAGTCCTCGAGGCTTAGACCGCGGAAATCAATGTCGTCTACCAGCTCCGAGGGCTTCGTTTCCGGGAGGGATGCTGGAGAGCTGTCTCTTCCCTTGCTCTGCTTCCCAATAATTCCATTCAAGACCTCGAATGGATCAGCCACATCTGAAGGGCGAGGCCTTGCAGCCCCTGGCTTTGGTGTCGAGCCTTCACCGCGGGCAATCACAGGGAGGGAAGTGGTCGAGTCATTTGGAGTCGACAGGAGAGACAACGATGAGCCGGGGCGAGTGGATGCGGGGCGGCTGGTTGGGGGATTTGGAGCTAGACGGGACGAGGTCCGTCGAGGCAGAGGGGAGTTGCTGCGACTATCGAACTGGGGACCGGAGGGTGTGGAATGGCCGGAAATGCGGTCTAGCCACATCTTGGGAGGCCGGCACGGAGAAGCGTGCGGATACCGGATAGCTCCCCAGCCTCATGGAGGGGCAAGTTGGGTCAGGGGGACGTCTCCCAGGGGACGATTAGGAACGAGGGGCATCCACCGCACCAGACATCCAGGATCACGGGGGAAATGGGGCAATGGCCGAGCTGCGAGTCGGGGGAGGGGGAGCTTCTCTAGTCATGAGGAGTATGAGGAGTATACGTATGGCAGGTCGAGATGCTACGGCGGCGCACAGCGACCGCGAACGTGGTCTGTCCGAGGCTAGGCCGGAAGGGGGCTAGCGACCACAAAACCCCGCCACAACCAGTGCCTTTTTTTCGCAGTCCATTTGTCGATTTCTTTTCGCCTGTTTCCCCCTCTCCGTCCTTCTTTCGATTTTTCTCTTCCTTTCCTCTATCTCCTCCTCAATTCCACCTCCGCTCTCCCTCTCCTTTAGGTCCTTTCTTCATTCACCTTAAAATCCATCACCATGGCTGACGAGGTATGTCTATACTCGCTTTCTGCGGCTCTCTGCACACCCCCCCGTTTCGACCCATCTTTCCCTTACCGGCTGTGCTGGGCTGGGTTTCTTGGGGGCCTCGCATCTCGATCGCCTCCCCCCACCCACACCCCCCCCCCCTCGTTCCTGCAGACAGACAATGCATATTCGCTTTGCTCTCAACCCTGCCGGGCCATGGATATGTTGCTAACAGTAGCTGCTCGATAGCACCACGAGACCTTCGAGTCCGCCGACGCCGGCGCCTCGGCCACCTACCCCATGCAGTGCTCTGCTCTGCGCAAGAACGGTCACGTTGTCATCAAGAACCGCCCTTGCAAGATCGTCGACATGTCGACCTCCAAGACTGGCAAGCACGGTCACGCCAAGGTCCACATCGTCGCCATCGATATCTTCACCGGCAAGAAGCTCGAGGATCTGTCCCCCTCCACCCACAACATGGACGTCCCCAACGTCTACCGCAAGGAATACCAGCTCGTAAGTAGCCCGCTATGGGTCCGGCTTCGATGCCCTCATCTTGCTAACACGACCTAGCTCGACGTCACTGACGATGACTTCCTTTCCCTGATGGATGAGAGCGGCAGCACCAAGGACGACGTCAAGCTCCCCGACGGTGATGTTGGTGAGCGTATCGTCCGCATGTTCCGTGAGGAGGAGAAGGACTGCAGTGAGTAGACACCGATGCATATGGATCAGGGAATCATTTCTGACAATTACCCCCCGCAGACGTCACCATCCTGTCCTCCATGGGCGAGCAGTGCTGCATGGAAGTCAAGGAGGCCCCCAAATAATGAATTACCGTCTCTATGGACCCTGTACTGCTCTGTCAGCCCTGGTGTATTTGAAGAGCCTTGCTCAGTTTTGCCCTTGCTTAGGTGGATGATACGACCTTTTGGGCAGATACGGCGTAACTTAATTTTATATCCGTCGGTGTAGCATTGGGTATGCGCTGAGCTGGCCATGATGGTCACGTTTACTTGGCGGCATACAGCCTGCTTTGTCAGAGAACAGTTCTTGAGTTCAGCACTCTCACGATAGTTTGACGAATAAAAAACTAGCTTGCTCCACCTTGTTCAGAGTATTACTGTAGGTATCCTGTATAGGATGTATGCAAAAAAGCATGCACCGAGTTTACGGAACGATGACATACAACGTTATCGCGACGATCAAAGGCTAAGTATGTACAATGTAGCCGGCGATAAGGAGCATGCGGTCATTGCCTGGCTGGGGCTGCATGAACGGTAGAAAAATCTGACCGGTAACAACCTCTGGTCGCTGACCCGCTCCAGACCCAGGCCTCGATCCTCCACTTCCTTACCATCAAGCATGACGAGCGTTGCCCTGGATGGAGTACATCACCCGAGGGGTCTGCGGGCAGGAAGGGTGCCGTGAACGACGGTATTATCTCGAGAATGGCCTCTGGTTCTGCAGGCGGGGTCATCAGCAAGAGGTCTGACCTTTTCCCCTCACCCCACCTCCCCTCTGCGCGCACGCGACAGATCAGCCCATCGCGCACGCGAATCATGTCCCGCTCATCGTTCTACCATGTAGGGTCAACAAGTCGAGGAAGATCCTGAAGACTTTGGCACGCAAGGCAAGACCAATCGCGTGAAGAAGGCCGCAGCCGAGAAGGCTCAAAAGAGTACGAGCCCATCTTCCCTTCCCATCTGAACACCGGCTAATATCGGGCAGCATATCGGGGTCGCCAAGCGTATAGTCTATTTTTACAGACCTACCAATTAGTCCTCTGGAAACAATGTCATGCGCTGGTGCAAAACCGCGGCTTTCCCTCTCAATTCGAGGTATGCATGCCATCCCCCAGCTGGGAACCACTCAGGAGACGACTGACGGGTGCACGCATAGGCCGTAGTTCGCGATCTCTGGGCCCTCCGATTGGAGACCTTCGCCGACAAGATTAATGATCCTGCCGATCAGGATGAGGAGCCCGAGTTCTTCAGCTCCCAAGCAGCTACGGGCCTTGATGACGAGGGCTACCGGTCTAAAGGGTGGCAGGCGACATGGCCTCGCCTCATTGACAGTATTGCTCTGTGCTACCTCGGAGCTCTGTTAATGAGGCTGCCAGTGAGCGTTGGGGATCTCCACCGGTGAGTTATTTCTCTCTAAGACATTACGAAGTGATCCTGGCTAAGTCGAATCTGTAGCATGGTGATGCGTGGCGATGTCCCTTTTATTAGAATTGTCAAGGTCATCCCTCGGGAAATGAGGGATAAGCTACCTTCGGAGTTCATTTCGATACTCGAGACTACAGTAAGTGCGCTTTACAGGCCAGAATAGATGACTGAGTCTAACTATATTATCAGAGGCTGCTTCAAGCAGAGCACCTCCATGGGGCTGTCTCAGATCTTCTGCTGCTGTACCATGATAAATTCAGCATGCAATTTCCATCTTTGAACTGGCCAGTTCTGTTGTATAGATATATCAAAAGGCTCGCACTTCCAAGTACGCAATGCTCCAGTCCATTCCTTTTCACCTACTAATATACTTTAAGTCGACGTCTATCCTGCCGTGAAGAGGTTGCAACATCTCCTGGGATTCACCTTTGAGTATCTTACAAGCAACGTAGGCAAGAGAAGGGCTCTTCAGTTGCCTGAGTTGCAGCTGGTCGCTCTAGTCGTCATCTCCACCAAACTTCTATTCCCGTTCGACGATCTTGAAAGATATCCTAGTTCTTCAAAAGAGCCTACGGTGCAGGTGATTGATTGGAGCCTCTGGGCACAGATTCAGAGACATTTCGACAGTCGAGAAACTTCTGCGGGCCAGCTTGGCAAGGGAAGAGAGGTCTTGGTGAATGAAAAAGATGTATTCAGCATGACGCCGTCCCAATTGGACGAGTATATGGACTGGTACGAGAATAGTTGGCTCGACGCCAGTAAGAGTAAGGATATGCAACGCTTCCCTTTTGTGTTTATACTGAACATTTTATCAGCATCGAATCCATTGGCCGATCTCTTTCCGACTGGTCCAACTACCGGGGAAAGCCAGCCTGCTGCTCCTGCACCGGAATTGACTGAAGAGGAAGCTCTGGACTGTATGATCAAGGCATCCACCAGCCAGTTGAAATCACGAAAGGTCATTCCGGAGAATGATCTTGATACTCCCCGGCCAGGATCGTCCTACGCGCGTTATCGAACAGAGTCTGATCTTCCAGATACAGCGAGGTCGTTCTACGAGACAGCTGCCAAGGTAGCTGGGGTGTCTCTGTCTACACTCATTAGGGCCGTGTCACAAGCCGAGAATAAGATAAGCCGGTGGCTTGAGGAGCAGCGACGGGTCGAGTACTTCGGAGATGCGTTGGATATGGAGTTCATTCGAGATTCGAGTATGGATATGGATGATGAACAGAGCATGTCCGAGCTGGACGATAGCGATTGAGTGGGGTTGGCGATCATGTGTACCAAGCAAATAAATCAATCAAAGAGCTGGCGTAACATGGAAGTATATGGCTCTCGGCGTTGAGGGACTCCGCACGATGCATTGTAGTTTTTGGGGTGGCATAGAAAAGTCGAACGAAGCGTTACTAAGTCGGGTCAAGCATCGACGGCATGCCATTCCCGATCGCGGTCCGCAGACTACACGTTCGATGACGCTGAATGGATGATATAGCAGTAGGCTCCGGGCTATGGAGACTGCGGAGAGGCCCCGACGCGGCCGGACTGCCCTAAACCCTGATCACGTGCGGATCGTTCCACCTTTGCTAAGCGAGAAATCGTGAAATTGACATCGCCTCTTCCGACCGACCTTTCAGCGATCGTCAGCCAGCAACAACGAAAACCGCAGCCAGTACGTATACCATAAACCGTTGTCGAGTCGAGATGCGTGGCCCGTGAATCGCAAGCTAACATGGCGTTTTTTCCGCGTCTCTGCAGTGCAGATGTAGGTCCCTCCAGTCCCTGGCACCCCGAACCACCTGTCGAATACGGTCCAGCAACGAACACATCGAAAGCAAGAGGAGAATGAAGACACTGACCAGGCTCGAATCACAGTTTCGTCAAGACCCTGACGGGTAAGACCATTACCCTCGACGTCGAGTCGAGCGACACCATCGACAACGTCAAGACCAAGATCCAGGACAAGGAGGGTATCCCCCCGGATCAGCAGCGTCTTATCTTCGCTGGTAAGCAGCTTGAGGATGGCCGCACCCTGAGCGACTACAACATCCAGAAGGTATGAAACGGTTCCGCGCAACTTCATATATATCGAATCTTATTTGCAACGGATGATCGGATACGGACGTGATGCGATACGGGTCGGTTGGGCGCCACAACACAACAACTCTGTTTTCGGATCAATCGGCACGGTCGCAATCATGGACGTTATACGATTATCGGTTTCTTGTGTTCGGAATTGGGAATATCGTTTGGCTGACGGGTTGTTCTTTGTTTGATCTATAGGAGTCCACTCTCCACCTGGTCCTCCGTCTCCGTGGTGGTATCATCGAGCCCTCCCTTAAGGCTCTCGCCTCCAAGTACAACTGCGAGAAGTCCATCTGCCGCAAGTGCTACGTACGTCATCCTCACCTCACCCTCACGACTTCGGTACCATATCACCCCGCAAACTACCCCACTAACATGATTCCGGATTAGGCCCGTCTTCCCCCCCGTGCCACCAACTGCCGCAAGAAGAAGTGTGGTCACACCAACCAGCTCCGCCCCAAGAAGAAGCTCAAATAGACGATCATCTTATTACGGTTTTTCTGCGTTGCTGGGAAAAAGAGCTGCTGGGGTTACGATACGATTGCAACGTGGGAGGTTTTCTACACGGCGTTGGAATGATGAATCATTATAGCCGAAGTCAAATGTTCATAGTTGACTCCTCGGAAGAAGTTGCAATCAAAGCACAACTGTAAAATTCAATCCTTCGTCGCATTCTTAGGAGTAGATACACATACACATGCAGCACAGCACAGCACGGCTTGGAAACGTCAGACCAGGGAAAACGATATCAGAAATGACACTCAAGAACTAAACCAGCACGGGCGAGAGTGACATGATGCTGCCGGAGCAATGTCATGGTCTCTTTTTTTTTTGGGAAAAGCACGGGAAACAACACAAAATATCCTTGGAACAAGGCCACACCCCCACCACTTTCTACCATCCGAGCATCCGTCGCTTATCGTCGTCGTGATCGTCATCGTGATCCTTATTCTTCTTCGAAACGGGGCTTCCGTGCCTGCACAAAGAAACACCACCCATATTAGCCGCAACCCCTCATCAAAGACAAAAGTAAGGGAAACCACTTACGCAAAGAACAAAATCTTAATGGCCATAGCAAACCCGGCATGCAGAAGAACCACCAAGACCAAGAGAATCTTGCTGGCCTTGGCATCCGTAGCACTCAGAACGGGGTACAAATTGCGCAGGAGAAAGAAGACCGTCCAGCCGAATCCAACGCCCACAAGCGCCCAATTCAACGCCGTCAACGGACTCCAGCTCACCAAGGCCACGCCAATCCAAACCAGATTGGAGTATCCGTATAGCGCCAACTCCTCGACCAAGTCAGCGCTGGAGCTCCCGAACCAGCGAAGCGCGCCCCACAGAGCAATGGGGATGATGCCCGTGTAGCCGTAGACCAAGCCCGCGGCGCCGGAAAGCAAAGTGAAGTCATATTCGAAGTGCTCGTCGTCGTTATTGGAGAGCCATTGCGAGATGGTACCGGTTAGGAAGAGGATCACGACGACGGTGGTTGCGATCCAGAATGGGCCGTATAGGTCGGGGTTGCCTTCTAGGACATCGAGGAAGTTGCTGCGGGGGTAGAGGGTCGCGACGCAGCGGCGGAGGACTTCATTGGTGTCGACATCGAAGAATTGGGAGTAGTAGTGGATGGACCACCAGGCGTGCTTGGTTGGGGTGCCGCCGGGGGATCGGTCACGACCGCGGGAGGAACTTCCGCCGAGGAAGGGCGTGGAGTCGGGTTGGGATTTGGCGTTGCGTTGGTCGTTATCGAAGTCTAGGTGGGTGGGAGAGGTGAGTAAGGGGTGGGTTTGAGAGGGTGGTCGTGGTCGTGGAGGCCAGCTTACTGGAACGGTGGAATTCGAGGTCTTCCTGGAGGTCGGTATGGCCGAGGTCGCCCTGGGATTTGGGGGTTAGTTTGGTGCGGCTGAGATGAAGGCTGGAGAGGTACCTCGGTGTCGACGTCGACTACCACATCGTAGCCCTGGTTTGCCATCTTGGGCTGGTCACGTCGGTTCTCAAGGGTGGTGGTGGTAGCGGTTGAGCTCGGTACCTGGAAGAGGCGGGAATGCAAGAGTACACCTCAGCGGATGCGGAAAGCCACGCACTAGCCACCAACCAGGTGGAGTCTTCCATCTATCCAACACGGGCTGACACGGGCGGTGTTTCGCATTTTGCCGTCTGCCCTGGAATTGAAGCTGTAGGTTTTGTGGTTTGTACATGTAGAGCCTTTTTTATTCTCATAATTATTCAAGTCAATATTTTACATACATTCCCTCATGTTCCCTCAAACCGGTCTGTTTTCTTTTAGCAAGGACATGGGAGATCTAAAGATAACCGCGAGCTTGCAAAGCCCCATGGAATTTACTGACATACGACCATATCGTGCTGTCATATCCCTTTTTCTTTATCCAAACCGACATGGCACCAATGAAGATGGTGACGGCCACAGAGCCAATCGCCCTTCTGTGACTCCACAGGAAGGCAATTGTCTTCTCCTTTCGCTCCTCGTAGCGTAGCTGCCGTGCTTGTTTCTCAAAAAGCCTGACCGTCTCCTTCGTGGTTTGGATCTTGACAAGATCCCGTGAAGACTTGAGCACACTGCAATCGGGAATGTGCTTCCAGGCCCCAAACGCCAAGGACTCGGGTGGATAGTCGTCGAAGAGCTGCATCGCGCGTGATATCAACCCATCGAGATCCAGGGGGTTCGGAAGCTTGGACAGGGTGAAATGCAGCATTTCGGGCTCATCGACTGAGAATTCTAGTAGTTCTTTCTTGCGGGACAGTATAATGGCTGCAAAGAGATAAATCGAGACCACCGGTTCTTGGGCCAACAAGAAGTCGAAAAGCCGCGCAATGTCGCTATACTCTTGGATGTCGTGCGAGTATAGCGTAAGAGTGGCAGCAAGTGCGAAAAAGGGTTTGATTTCTGCAAGATGACGTCGTAGCGCAGGATCGGCCCTCTCAATTATGGCTGGAATCAACTGTAGATGTTTTAGCGCCGGTGAAAGGGACGGCAGCATATAATCTCTGATCCTGAGGAGAGAAATTTGTGCAACAGCGGCGGCAGCATCTTGGCCGCCAAGTACTAGTAGCAGAACCTGAACGATATCATGGTATCCTTGAAAATAGCAGAGCATGGGAAAACACCGCAGAACTTGCTTGATCAGCTTGGACAGCTCGCCCTTTTTGGTACACAGCTCCTCATCGGAACCTAGTCAAATTTTAGACTTCACGAAGGCCTGAGGTCACAGGTAACCTACATTCAGGATAGTAGACGAATGATCTATTCACGTCAAGCTGGACCTGTTCTTCGTCTACATGTGGTGGCAGATCATCCCACCCTGTGAAATCCAGGTCTTGGCCACGTCGATCACATTGAAGAAGAATGGGCCCTGAGAGAATGTCAATAACCGGAAGATGAGTTGTATAGGGGAGAGAGAGAGAGAGAGAGAGAGAGAGCTCTTACAAGCCAATCGCCGGACATCATCGTTCAGGAAGCCGCCTTCGGAGGTGGCATAGGAGACTAAGGCGTCAAAATCGCGCAAGTCACATGCTTGACGAATGGCATTTTCCTTCTCGGCTACGTGACTGGCAACCTCGTCGTTCTGGGGCTCGTCTTCAAGGGCAATTTTTTGTTCCGTTTCAGGCCCCGTTTCCGTGATGTGGTCTGATCCGGTGTTTTCGGCTTGATTCTCCATTATAGTCGAAGATGGACCGTGGGTTCCAGTTGGACTGGCAAAATGGCTGCCCTGGATTTTCGAAGATACTGTCAAGGGAAGATGCAAATTTGACGCTATCTTATTACTATGTTTCCCGATGCCGATGCATAAGCGAAAACGATGGGTGGTCTATACTTGATGGAACGAATGAACAGGCCTTATGCCAAGTCAGTTCTTAAAAAAACCAACATTCAGTATTGGGGTTCGGTCCAGTGCCAGCCCATCCAGCGTCCTCGACAGGGTCGCAATCCAGGCCGCGCAGTATCTATGGGGCAGCGCAGGCGATATGAAAGCCGGAGGTGACGGCGGCCATGGCCAAACCCAAAGCGGACCGGTGCAAGAGCCTCAGGCCACCATGCGCTCGGGTCCCGTGATCTGCACCGCCGCCGACCGCCCGAACAAGCAGGCGAGGCATCGATCGATCCACTGCCCCTCCAGAAAATCTACAAGGCTTGCTGGGTTCCCACAAAGTCCCATAGTCACTTCCGGCTTTGCTCGCTAGCAGCAAACCTTGTCATGCCCTGAGTCGTTCTTGTTGGCTCGCAAAGACGACGCGGACATTGCTGCAATTTGGAAGCGGGCCGATGGCATCATACTAAACCGAAACATACTCGCTACTAATTGACCCTCCCGCGAACCGCTGGGGTTCCACTGCTGCCCATCGTGTCCAATCCAACAACTACTACTCGACTCTTTGCTGTCTGTACCTCGTGAGCTTATACTGTACTGTATAGTCTCTATCTTTTGGGTTCCTGGGTTCGGAGAGAATCCAGACAAACCACCTCGGTACATATCACCAGCACCGCACCAGGTCTTGAATGAAGATACCATTGGGTTGTAAGTCATATAGTCCTAGACTGTGCCAGCTTTTTCAGAAGAAAACTTCTAATGTCCCCAATGGATTTAAGTCTGCACAGGGGTATTTATGTTTCTGCAGATTGCTTACTCTTTAACCTGTGCTCATATAGTAACATTTCATTCTGTGATCACAACGCCTGGTACTTCCTCATCAACTCTTTGAAATGAAACTGCATTCTCATATTATTCTAAGCATGAAGGTCCATGAGCCATAGCTTTGAGGAAAATTCTCTCCTTACTCTTTCTTGACTTTGTCGTTCTGCTAGAGGATCTTGAAATCCTGGAGGGACAGCTGCTGACATCAGTCGTTGATACTGCGCACTCGCTTCCTCTCTTTCCCTTATAGAGCAGCCACTTCTCTTCCTGGTCTTTCGTTTGCTGCGGAAGTATCCTCTCCAATCCCCTCCACCCTTGTTTCTCCTCTCTCAAGTTACTGGAAGAGCTACCATGGCTGCGTCAAGGAGCAATTCAGGCTTTACGGCAAATACTTCGGCGGCAATTCCAGGTGAAGAGCCAATGGATATTGAGACTGAAAATACCCTTTCCACATCACAGGCTAAAATCGGGCTTTTGTCGCATACATTGGTATCGAGCCCGATAATCCAGTGGATTCTCCCCGCGCATCTCAGGGGAAAGGACCAAACCGATGTTGTCTTCGTTGGTGAGCGGCATTTGCAAATCAAAGAAGCAGTATCCGGAGTTCATCTGAGGGAGGTTACTACCAAAAATGACTTCGACTCAAATATCATGGCAGCCAAGGTCGTTAACGTGAGCACGGAGTTGCCTTGGGAGGAAGAAATGAAGCTCGGGTCTAGCAATCCGACATTGCGTACGAACTCAGACTTGCACCAGGATCTGCCTCCTCAAATACTGGTGCTTAGCCTTGCTTCAAAAGAGCTAGTGTTCCTCTACTTCTCGAATGCAGGTGGCCAATTTATCTACCATCATCGGCCGTTACCAAACGATGTCAGTGCCTTTGAACGATTTGGCCGCAGTATTGCTGTGGAACCAAGGTATGTCTCTTTCCGGACCGCCAGATGGTCCTAGACTGAGAGGTTTGCAGGTCTCGCGCAGTCGCTGTCAGTGCCTCGTGTGATTATTTTGGGGTCTTTGTCCTGAAAAAGCCGCCAATTATCCAGTCCCAGATGGCTCAAAACAAGCTGGACCCGATCGCAGAGGTATGTATAGCAAGGTTTAGATACATTGAGTCTGCTAATCTGGAGTCCTCCTTGTAGGAGCGCTTTTTCCGCGTTGAAGGCGATATCATTGCGATGGAATTTCTGTACCCCAAGTCCGAAGATGGGGACAAGATCATCTTACTTTTACTAGTTGCTCAAGACCACTTAACGCATGCTGTTTGTTACGAGTGGGACGCGAACGAGTCTTTACGCCAGGCTACTCCACGGGTAACCAGGAAAGTATTACCGCTGGAGGATAGACTACCGACGATGCTGATTCCGTTGACGAAGACGTCTTCCTTCTTGCTCGTCACAACGACTTCGATGGCCGTGTATCAAAACAAGCTTGATCCTCAGAGACATCCTAGCAGATACCCGCTTCCTATCTATGAACGGGAATCTCAGAAATCGCCCCTCTGGACCAGGTGGGCAAGACCATTGCGCAATTGGCTGTACAACCAAAAGCATGACGACATTTACCTCTGCCGTGAGGATGGAGAAATTATCTATCTGGGCATTGGCAGCGAAGGCGAACTTGAAAACCAGACTCATTTGGGACAACTGTGCTGTGACGTTGACGCCGCATTTGATATTTTGGATATCGGCTACGAAGGTGGTGACCTGCTCCTTGCGGCAGGCACGACAGGTGATGGTGGCTTATTCGTTCAAAAGGCTCGAGATCATCCACGATGTGTTCAGAAGTTTATGAATTGGACCCCGGTCACCGACTCCGTCGTTGTGAAAAATGAGAGCGCCATATCGTCGGACATCGCAAGCGATCGATTATTTGTTTGCTCTGCTTCTTCGTTCTCGCGAGGTGCAGTCGTTGAACTTCGACATGGCATCGAAGCACAAATCGGACTGATCGTTGCATTGGAGGAGTTGTCTGGCACGAGAGACATATGGACCATGCCAGACAGCACGAGCGGTGGCGTCTTTGTCCTAACATCAGATCCTGTGTCCTCAATCCTGCTATACCTACCTGCCGACTTTGGAGAGGAACTGTGTGCTATCGACGAGGAAGAGTCTGGACTCGATTTTGGCACACAGACTTTGGCGGCCGGCTGCACTGAATCGGGAGCTATCATCCAAGTGACGGACAGGTCAGTTTGTATTGGAGCAACTCCAGAAACATCGTGCTACCGGCTTGATGTTGATTCGGGTCAAGCTATTGTGGTGGCTGCAGTTGATGGACCGACTCCACTTATTGCTACCGCTGTTAGGACCCAGCAGGAAGTGCGCCTACACGTGAAGAACCTCAACACGAGTGCTGGCCAGCACCAGCTTCTTGATGTCAATCCGCCCTTACTAATCCAATATGAGCCGGTATGTATGACCATTGAGGATCTCGACTCTTCTCTATTTCTCTTCATAGGCACGGGCAGCGGGAAAATCTTGGTGTATAGCATAACGGAGACCGTCTCTTTCTTGTTGGAAACCACTGCCATCATTGGGAATGAGGACGACATATCGAACGCCATTGACAGCATTGCTGTCATCAGGAAGGGCAGTAGAGAATCACTAAGAATGTACACCGTTCTGTGCGGCTTGCGGAGCGGCATCCTGGTTCCATTCGGACTATCACTGGAAAAGGGCAGTGATTCCCTTATTGGTAAGTGATAGGTTACGTCTCAAATTGATTGCTTTTGCTAATCCAGATTGATATTCAGCGTTGGAGCAGACAACACCACAACAGCTAGGGCATACATCAGTGAAGGTGCAGGGCAAGGGAGAAAATGCGCTGTTGACTTGCGGACAAGGATTTTGGCAAGCATCCTGCACCGGCGGATTAGCTGACCACGCTGTTCAGAGAATATGGGTCACCGACCAAAATAATGTGAGCTTCAATTGTTCTTTGAGAATTGCCCCAAGCTCTAACCTTCTTAGCCTGCATACCATCCGAAAAGCATCCATAGCTTTTCCATCTCTAGTTCGGCGGCCCAAGACATGGATGGCCTTTCTGGCACACTGTTCTGCGTCGCCGATGGGCAGCTTATGATTTGTACCTTGGATCAGGGAGCAAAGACCGTTCCAAGGAGGATCGATCTGCCAGGCAGTGCTAGCAAACTTGCTTATTCGCAGCATCTCAAGAGCTTAATAGTGGTGTACTCTCAGACAACGTACGACACCGATGCAGATCCTATCAAACGCTACACTCGGCCCTTTATTGAGTTTGTGGATCCCGACCTACAACACTCACTCGTTGATCCCATTGAGAATCCGCTGGATGACGATCCCCGGCCTTGGAGACCCCAAGGAGCGGCAGGAGAAAAGATCAGCTGCATACTAGAGTGGACGCCCAAAAAAGGCGATGAGGAATATCACTTCATTGTCATTGGCACGTCTCGCAAGAATCAGCCGGATCGGGGCCGAGTCATATTTTTGCAGGCATACCGTGATCCGTCGAAACCGTCGCGGATTGAATGCTCTATGAAATACATCCACAAGTTCGAGGGACCAGTTTTCTCAATTGCGCCATACGGTGCATTCACCTTGATGGTTTCAACTGGCCATGAAATTGTGCCGCTAGAACCGAAATTCTCCCAAACACGATGGGTTCGAGCAGCAAGATACTCGGTCTTGTCTCCCGCGGTCCTCATGACTGCCCGGGAGCCATACCTCTACATGACCACATCAAGAGAGTCGCTTATGGTGCTCAACGCCACAGACGACAAGTTGACTCTTCATGCCTATGATCGACAGAAGCACGACGGGCTCGCTCATGTCCATATTGGCGGGAAGAGGAATCTTATTCTCTGCTCAAGCAGAGGTGGCCGGGTCAGCCTTCTAACAGAGAACGGGGTAACCGAGAATAACAAGATGCTGTCAACAGCCCTGTGTGAAGCACATCTTCCTGCGTCCGTAATGAGACTCAACGCTGGCTCTAACAAGTCACCGATTTCCTCCACCTCTCAAGTGTTTTACGGCAATGCCATGAATGGCACAGTCTATCGGTTCCTGACTGTTGGAGAGAAGGAGTGGCGCCTCTTGCGCCTGCTGCAGAACCTATGCATCCGGGATCCGGTTATTTGTCCTTTCACGCCGAAACGGAGGAGACAGCGCAATCCCATGGGCCTGATGGACCCTCAGCCAACTCAAATGCATATTGATGGCGACATCCTCAGTCGCTTGCTATTGCGTGGACCCGGGCATCTGATGCACATGCTCAGTAAGGAGACGCCCAGTGGCCCATCAGCTCCCGGAATCGGTTCGGCACAGGCAGCCCTCGAGCAATTTGCACAAGTGGCCAGGGATGTCCTTGGAGAAATGACCGAACCAGTGGAGAGCGTGATGAGATGGCTGCAAAGGATACTTCAGGTGGAATTCTAGGGCTGGGGGGGTCAGAGCGTACTTTTTTTCGGCTATGGAGGACCAATCGCGGCAACCTCCTATATATAGATCAGCATTGTGTACATATCTGCCATTTCCCATGCAAATAACCGTCCGCCGTATCGTAGGGCGTGATCGCGTGCTGTCTAGGGCAAGACCGTCATGGCACGCCACCAACTGGCGGCGGGGCGGCGGACTCGCATCGCATAATAATCCGGCGTCGTCCCCACCCACGCCGGCCCAAAATTCTTATTACCCCAAAGGACCGTCCTTCCCGCCCATCGAGTCTCCAGCCTTGGACCTTATCGACCACAGGGGGGAAAAGGTGCTCGTTTTCACTCTTTCGTTTCCTCTTCTACAAGATCCTTGTTGAAGGATCTTCGGGCTTATCTTTGCCACTCTTTGCCTCCCCGACTACCGCAGATCGCGGCCCGGAGAAGCTGATACTTGCTTGTTCGTGCGCACTATCATTACGGCCATCACCGCTTAGCCCCAGAGCAACCTTTCACTAACTGTCCACCGACAACAGATTCTATATAGCCGATACCCATCTACCGAATTTCGCTCTGTCAAAATGGCGCCCAAGAAGAAGGGAAACAAGAGACAAGAGGAGGACTGGGAAGCTGACCTGGGCGAGTCCGCTCCCGCTGCCAGTGGCGAGGCCGAAGCTCCCGCCGACGCTGCTCCTGCCGAGGAGGAGGCCGGTGGTGGTGGTTTGCTCGCCGCTCTGAGGAAGAACAAGAACAAGAAGGCGAAGAAGGGAAAGCCGGCCAATGATTTCGTCGAGGGCGAGGATGCCGAGCAAGATGCCAATGGCGATGCCGATTTCGCCAGCAAGCAGCCTGAGGAGGGTACCTTCGATGAGGATGATGTGTTTGCTGGAAAGGCCAAGCCCAAGAAGGCTGCTGCGCCTGAGCCCAAGCAGGAGGAAGAGGAGGAGGGTGGCTTCCGTGTGAAGTCCAAGAAGGAGAAGGAGAGGGAGAAGAAGGAGCGTGAGAAGCAGCGTAAGAAGGAACAGGTACGGTTTTTGCTGCTTGTTAATTGTTCTGTGATTGGGTTAAGCTTACGAGTTTCGTTATATAGGCTGCCAAGAAGAAGACCACCCCTGCTGAGGAGAAGAAGCCTGCTAAAGCCGAGCCTGTGAAGAAGGAAGAGGAAGCCCCGGCCCCTTCCCCTGCTGCGGAAACTGGTGGCAAGAAGAAGAAGATCCCACCGCACCTGCTTGCTATTCAGAAGCAACAGGAGGCTCTCCGCAAACAGCGTGAAGATGAGGAGCGCCTAGCAGCCGAAGAGGCGGCTGTGGAGGAGGAAAAGCGTCTTCGTGAAGAGGAAGAAGAGAAGAAGAGGGAAGAAGCTCGCCAACGGAAGAAGGAGAAGGAGAAGGAGAAGAAGGAGCAGCTCCGCAAGGAAGGAAAGCTGCTCACCAAGGCCCAGAAGGAAGCCAAGGAGCGTAACGAGCGGCGCATGCAGCAGATGCTTGCGGCTGGTGGTGCCAAGGTTGCTGGTCTGGAAGAGGGCCAGGCTGAAAAGAAGCGCCCTGTCTACGACAACCGGAAGAAGAAGGGACCCAAGAAGCATGAAGAGGACTTGGAGGCTGCTGCTGCCCGCGCAAAGGCCCAGCGTGAGGCCGAAGAGGAGCGCAGAAGAAAGGAGGAGGCGGAGAAGAAGGCCAAGGCCGATGCTGAGGCTGCTGCCGCCGCCGCCGCCGCTGGCGGCGAAGAGAGTGAACTTGAAGACTGGGAGAAGGCTGCTGACGCCGAGGACGTGAAGGACAGCTGGGATGCTCCTAGCGATGAGGAGGAGAAGGCTGCCGAGAAGGCGGAAGAGGCAGAGGAGAGCGAGGATGATTCTGACGAGTCTTCCTCCGAGGAGGACTCGGACGAGGAACAATCTGCGGCACAGAAGGCCATTGCTCAAAGGAAGGCCGAGGCCGCTGAGCGGAGAAAGAAGCAGCACGAGGAGGCTCTGGCAGCCCGCTCGAAGGACGACCTTCGTTCTCCTATCTGCTGTATTCTGGGTCACGTCGATACCGGTAAGACCAAGTTGCTGGACAAGATTCGTCAGACCAACGTCCAGGAGGGTGAAGCTGGTGGTATCACGCAGCAAATCGGTGCTACTTACTTCCCTGTCGAAGCGCTGCGCCAGAAGACGGCTGTGGTGAACAAGGATGGCTCTTTCGACTTCAAGATCCCCGGTCTGCTGGTCATCGATACCCCTGGTCACGAGTCTTTCTCCAACCTGCGTTCGAGAGGTTCGTCCCTTTGTAACATCGCCATTCTGGTTGTCGATATCATGCACGGTCTCGAACCCCAGACTCTCGAGTCCATGAGGTTGCTTCGTGACCGCCGCACGCCGTTCATCGTTGCCCTGAACAAGATCGATCGTCTCTACGGCTGGAAGAAGATCGACAACAACGGCTTCCAGGAGAGTTTGGCCATGCAGAGCAAGGGCGTCCAGAACGAGTTCCGCACCCGTCTGGAGCGCACCAAGGTCCTGTTCGCCGAACAGGGTTTCAACTCGGAGCTGTTCTACGAGAACAAGTCCATGGCCCGCAATGTCTCCCTGGTGCCCACCTCGGCCCACACCGGTGAAGGTATCCCTGACATGCTGAAGCTGTTGACGACTTTGACCCAGGAGCGTATGACCAACTCTCTGATGTACCTGTCGGAGGTTGAGTGTACCGTTCTTGAGGTGAAGATCATTGAAGGTCTCGGTACGACCATCGACGTTGTCCTGTCGAACGGTATCCTCCGCGAGGGTGATCGAGTCGTGCTTTGTGGTCTCAACGGACCTATAGCAACCAATATCCGAGCCTTGCTCACGCCAGCTCCTCTCAAGGAACTGCGTCTGAAGTCGCAGTATGTGCACAACAAGGAAGTCAAGGCTGCTCTTGGTGTCAAGATTGCCGCCAACGACCTTGAACAGGCCATTGCCGGTTCCCGTCTGATGGTTGTCGGACCGGATGACGACGAGGAGGACATTGAGGAAGAGGTCATGTCCGATCTGGAGAACCTGCTCAGCAAGGTGTCCCGTGACCAGCGTGGTGTCAGCGTGCAGGCGTCCACCCTTGGATCCCTGGAGGCGCTGCTCGAGTTCCTCCGTGTCTCCAAGATTCCCGTTGCCAACATCTCCATTGGTCCTGTGTACAAGCGTGATGTCATGATGGCGGGTACCATGTTGGAGAAGGCCAAGGAGTACGCCGTTATGCTGTGTTTCGATGTCAAGGTGGACAAGGAAGCCGCTGCCTACGCCGAAGAAGTCGGCGTCAAGATCTTCACTGCGGACATCATCTACCACCTGTTCGATGACTTCACCAAGCACATGGCTGAGTTGACGGAGCGCAGAAAGGAAGAGAGCAAGATGCTTGCCGTCTTCCCCTGCGTGCTCAAGACTGTGGCTGTTTTCAACAAGAAGGACCCGATTGTCATTGGTGTCGATGTTGCTGAGGGAAGTCTGCGGCTGCACACTCCTGTTGCTGCTGTCAAGTCCAACCCGGAGACGGGTGCTAAGGAAATCATCGACCTCGGCAGAGTGTAAGTTTTGCTTTATCTTTATCATTTTTTAACCATAACTAATCGTCTACCCAGTGTCTCGATCGAACGTGATCACAAGCCTATCAACGTCTGCAAGAGGGGACAGCCTTCGGTTGCCGTCAAGATTGAGGGAAGCAACCAGCCCATGTACGGTCGCCAGCTCGAAGACAAGGACACGCTGTACTCCCACATCTCCCGTGCCAGTATCGACACCCTGAAGGAATTCTACCGCTCGGATGTCACGATGGAGGAATGGGGTCTCGTCAAGAAGCTCAAGCCTGTCTTTGACATCCCGTGATCGCCTTAACGGTTACCTCTGTAGCCCGGGATGCCGACCAGCTCTGGAGCCATACCGCGGGGCACTCCCGTGAGTGCCGCTTGGCAGGGTGTTGGGGTTGGTTAGCACAGCCAACGTGGCTGCAATCGTGGGATCAGATAGCGAGTGATGCGATATGGACTGCCTTATGCGGTGCACACATGGGTAACGACATGGAGGAGGGACCGCACGATAGGTGCACTCTCGAGACGAAAAAGCAAAAGAGCCTGCATGAGGAATGACTACGACTTTCTATCAAAAGCAAGATGCCTGTACATGACACGAGGGGTGGAAAAGTAAAGCCGTGGTCGATACCTAGGTTTGTTTGTTAATGATAATTATGGATCTAGTTGAATTGATTTGCATCCCTATAACTATACATAGCATAGTATCATGTAAACAAATATGCAACCTTCATATTCCCATCCATCCAACATATTTACACCCCCATCCCACCCCACCCTACCCCGACTTCAACAACAATACTAACTACTATACTCCCATAAATAAATAAATAAAAATCAACTAATTATCATCCCCCTCCCACCTCTCCACTCTCCCCCCCTTCCTCGCCCAATCCAACCAACTCCCATCATAAACCCCAATCCTCTCCGCCTCATACCCGGCCTGCACGGCCAACTGCGCCGCCGCCCTGGCCCTCACCCCAGCCTTACAATAAAAAACGATCTCCCCATCCTCCTTCACGCCCGGCTTGGGGAACCCAAACCGCGTCTCGAATTCCTCTTCCGTCAGGAATAGGGCGTCGGGCTGGGACGCGAGCGGCACGCTCACGGCGGACGGGATGATCCCCGTAGAAGTTAATTCGGCGGGTTCGCGGACGTCGATTAGGATGAGGGATTTCTGGGGCGTGGAGGGGGGAGAGCCGGTGGGGAGGGAGGCGGTTATCTGGATTATTTATATGTTAGTTTGGGAGGGGAG